>CM031609.1:87996072-88006072 GCA_018398815.1 Conus ventricosus
GATGCATGTGGTGTGTGTGGTTGAGGGACGGTTGATACATGTGGTGTGTTTGTGGTTGAGCGACGGTTGATACATGTGGTGTGTGTGGTTGATGCACAGTTGATGGACGGTTGATGCACGTTGATGGACGGTTGAGGGGAGACCAAAAAAGTCGACAGAACATAATCAAAGGCAAAGTACCCTGTATCACGCTATCCGCACCCCCCCCCCCTCTCTCTCTCTCTCTCTCTCTCTCTCTCTCTCTCTCTCTCTCTCTCTCTCTCTCTCTCTCTCTCTCTCTCTCTCTCTCCACAAAAGACAATATCAATAGCCGGGGAGCGCAACAACCCACCAATGTTTCTGGACTTGTGTGATTCTAGACACTGCCCAGAAAGACTGCAACTGAATTCACGGCGAATTATTTCCAGACATCAAAGAGACACAAAAGATCGAGACAATGGCGCATTACGCAGCTGTTATTACAGGAATATCCAAATAGATACGTCTCAGGTCCTCCCTTTCTTTTCTGACAGGCATAATTGCATACACTAGGAGGAAAAAAAATTCTCTTTTATAATCAAGAAACATGTTGGTGGATTGATTCTGTCACTGTTATACGTGGTGCAGACCAGCCTTAAGGTCGGGCCCACCAAATTGTGTTATGGTCCTCATCTTCTCAGGCGAAGCTTTAAAGACTGCTTCCTACGGGGAACAGGATGAATACGTATAAACGAATGCCCTGACGCATAAGGCTGGCGCAGAGAGAGAGAGAGAGAGAGAGAGAGAGAGAGAGAGAGAGGAGAGAGAGAGAGAGAGAGAGAGAGAGAGAGAGAGAGAGACAGACAGACAGACAGACAGACAGAGAGAGAGAGAGGCAGAGAGAGACACAGAGAGAGCGAGAGAGAGAGAGAGAGACAGAGAGAGGCAGAGAGAGAGAGAGAGAGAGAGAGAGAGAGAGAGAGAGAGAGAGAGAGAGAGAGAGAGAGTCTTGACATTTGTCCAGCTAGCTTTGATTGCTCTAACGGGTCTGTGGCATGGATAAATAGTGTCTTGATTAAGATATTGCACTGTGTTTCGCCAATTCCGTTTCCCATAGAGACAAAAGTTCTCAAAGCCTTGTCCGAGAAAATGTGAACGAGCGCAAAGCATTATGCAAGGTTCTTCATGAAAACTTGCCCCACATTTCGCAACACAAAGACCTCAATCTGTAAAGGAATCATTCCACGAATTTGATTCTTCGCTCTCATGAAACAACAGTCTCACTGTCGCCAAAACTGGAGGGAACGAAAACTGCACGACACAAGTATGTTGACATTCTTGACGAAACTGTAGAAGAATGCATAATTGTCTCTATCTTGAGGAGCTCTATAATGTCTGGAGATATCAGGCGAGGATTCTCCTAAATGTTTTCCAAATTCTTCCACACTTTAATACCCGTGTCTCCCAGCAGCATTTCTCTGGAGGCTGCTGAGCATTGCTGCTATTCATTCTGTTTTTGAGAGAGAGAGAGAGAGAGAGAGAGAGAGAGAGAGAGAGAGAGGAGAGGAGAGAGAGAGAGAGACAGAGAGAGAGAGAGAGAGAGAGAGAGAGAGGAGAGAGAGAGAGAGAGAGAGAGAGAGAGAGAGAGAGAGAGAGAGAGAGAGAGAGAGAGAGAGAGGAGAGAGAGAGAGAGAGAGAGAACCATGCAGAGAAATGAAAACGATATAACACTGGCAAACGTGAGACATGGAATACACTAAAGATGAACGAGGTTCACAAGCCACACGAACAAACTCCCCACATCCACAAATAGAGATAACGGTACGTGTTATTTCCATGAACCGATTGCACGTGTAGAATTACCATTCCCATACCCCTCTCAGAAGGTCATATTCCATCTTGTGTGTGTGGTTGATGGACGGGAAAGCGGATACGAAAAGGCCGATAGAACATGATCAAAGGCAAACTACGCTGCATCACGCTATCCACGTCCCATGATGACACATTGGCGAACCTGTAAAAGAAGACAGCAGTGATAGTGTTCATTACTGATCACCTCTGTCACGGATATCATGGACCACTTGTCTTGTGCCCCTCCATTATTTGCAACACTGATTATCAGAACATTGAAGTTTTCAGGGGAAAGAAAAGCAGCCAAGAGAAGAGAACAGCAATGACGTAATGGTAGTGGCTTGGAGTATTCTGATGCTGTCTATACTCTAACAGAGATAGGGGTAGGGGTGTCGGCCGGTGTGGTTTGATCGTGGAATGTGTGCATGCGTCTGGATGTGGTTTTTCTCCCAGTCATGGATTTTGTGAGCCAACAATTTGTTCCTTCAGTGCTAGAAAATAATCCGTCATGATACAGAACCTGTCTGGCAGCACCGTTTTGGCTGGACATGTGGAGTGTGTTTTTGGTGAATTCCATTTTTTTTTTAATCTGGTGGAAGGCTGATTTGATATCTGAGTCAGATTGAGAGAGAGAGAGAGAAAGAGAGAGAGAAAGAGACAGACAGACAGACAGACAGACAGACAGACAGAGACAGAGACAGAGAGAATTTTAGTATTTTCCCAGCTGTTTCTGATTGCTTTTTCGGGTCTGTAGCTTGGATACATAGTCTCCTTATCAAGGTATTGCCCTGTGTTTTTCCAACCCTGTTCACCATAGACAAAGTTTTCAAAGCCTTGTACAAGAAAGGGCGAACGTTTACACAGCATTATACAAGGCTCTTCATTAAAACTTGTCCCTCGCCGACATTACGCAGGAAAAAAGACCTCAATGTGTAAAGGAATCATTCCATGAGCATGGTTCTTCATTCTTATGATAGCACCCTTTCCTCAAGACTTATGACGTTGTGGCTATCAACAGCCACATCTTGAAGGAAAGAAAACAGCATGGCACAGCTAATTTGACATTCATGACGAAACTGTAGAAGAATGTGCCATTGTCTTCATCTTGAGGATCTCTGTTATGTCTGCAGATATCAGGCGAGGATTCTCCCAATTGTTTTCTTCCAGACTTTAATACCATTTTTCCTAGCAACATTTCTTTGGAGGCTGCTGAGCATTACTGCTATTCATACTGTCTGTTGCAGAGAGAGAGAGAGAGAGAGAGAGAGAGAGAGAGAGAGAGAGAGAGAGAGAGAGAGAGAGAGAGAGAGAGAGAGAGAGAGAGAGAGAGAGAGGAGAGAGAGAGAGAGAGAGAGAGGAAGCAATGGTAAAGAATGACAACAAAATACAACTGGCAAACGTAAGACAAAGGAGGAAAATCCCAAAGATGAACGAGGTGCACAAGCCACATGCACGTTAAATCCACAAACAGAGATAACGATACATGTTATTTCCATGAACCGATTTCTTGTGTAGCATTGTCGTCCCCATGCCCTCTCAGAGGGTCATATGACATCCGCTGAGTGTGGTTGATGGACGGGAAAACGGAGACGAAAAAGGGTGATAGAACATGATCAAAGGCAAACTGCCCTGCATCACGCTAGCCACGTGCCATGGTGACACACTAGGGACACTGTAGAAGGGAACAGCAGTGATAGCGCTCATTATTGATCACCTCTGTCACTTTTGATCACCTCTGTCACGGATATGATGGACCACCTTTCTAAAGTCAGACCATTTTTGCAGTACCAAGAATCAGAACAATCAAGTGTTTTGGGAAGGGAGGAAGGGGAGGGGGGGGGGGGGGGGTAAATAAGAAATGGAAAAGAAAAGTAGTGAAGCAATGTAGCAGCCTGGATTATTCTGACCTTGCCTGTGTTCTTGCTGAAGGGGTCGGCTGGTGTGTTTTATTCTGACCTTGCCTGTGTTCTTGCTGAAGGGGTCGGCTGGTGTGTTTTATTCTGACCTTGCCTGTGCTCTTGCTGAAGGGGTCGGCTGGTGTGTTTTATTCTGACCTTGCCTGTGCTCTTGCTGAAGGGGTCGGCTGGTGTGTTTTATTCTGACCTTGCCTGTGCTCTTGCTGAAGGGGTCGGATGGTGTGTTTTATTCTGACCTTGCCTGTGCTCTTGCTGAAGGGGTCGGCTGGTGTGTTTTGATCTTGGAATGTGGGGATGCGTCTGTACGTATGGATGTGGTTGATGACCCAATCACGGATTTTGCGGGCCAACAGTTTTGTTCCCTCAGTGCTAGGAAATAATCTGTCATAATACAGAACATCTCTGGAAGCACTTCTTCTTCTTCTTTTTCTTCTTCTTCTGCGTTCCCTGGTCATGCTGGTCAGATAGAAAGTCCGGTAGCTTGGGCAAAGTCAGCCGTCCCTCGGAGTGAGTCCGCCGTTCCCCACAGCTTTTCTTGGAGTTCCACTGCACCGGGCAAAAACTCACGTCGCAGGCTGTCGAACGTGGGACAGGACTGAAGTACGTGGGCTGGGTTTTGTGGGCCAGTGCCACATGGGCACTCATCTGTGTGCGATATGTTCAGGCGATAGAGGTGGGAGAGCAACTGACAATGTCCAGTTCTTAGTCTGAAGATGGTGACTTGTTGGGCACGCTCAAGACGTTGAATGTCATCCTTCTCTGCCTCCACCTGTAGTCTTACTCTCCATGCTGTTCTGAACTGGCTGCGGATGACGGTCTTCGCTTCTCAATAGGATACAGCATGGGCTATTTGGTCTTGTTGGCTGTCCACCTTGGAGAGTCTGTCCGCCTCTTCATTTCTTGCAATACCACAGTGGGAGGGAATCCACTGCAGGACTGGTGTTGTTTTCCTGCTCAAGGTGTGCAGTTCCTGTATGATTTCCACTGGAAGCACTAATTTGGTAAGAAATGCGGGAACGTGATAGCAGAATTCATTTTTTATCTGGTGGTGGACTGATTTCAGTTTGAGAGGAGAGAGAGAGAGAGAGAGAGAGAGAGAGAGAGAGAGAGAGAGAGAGAGAGAGAGAGAGAGAGAGAGAGAGAGAGAGAGAGAGAGAGAGAGAGAGAGAGAGAGAGAGAGAGAGAGAATGTAGTCACAAAACATTCAGGCAAGTGATGCTATTATCAAGGATTCTACATGGATCTGGTTCCTGAAGAATACCTAAAGAGGAAATACAAGTTTATTCTGTTTTTTTCTGAAATCAGATTTAAGCAAACATCACTTCTTCCACATAGATGTTTATCAGGCTGACAAACTATGTGCATGTTCTACCTGTCCTTTGCTGACAAACTATGTGCATGTTCTACCTGTCCTCAGGCTGACAAACTATGTGCATGTTCTACCTGTCCTTTGCTGACAAACTATGTGCATGTTCTACCTGTCCTTTGCTGACAAACTATGTGCATGTTCTACCTGTCCTCAGGCTGATAAACTATGTGCATGTTCTACCTGTCCTTTGCTGACAAACTATGTGCATGTTCTACCTGTCCTTTGCTGACAAACTATGTGCATGTTCTACCTGTCCTTTGCTGACAAACTATGTGCATGTTCTACCTGTCCTCAGGCTGACAAACTATGTGCATGTTCTACCTGTCCTTTTCTGACAAACTATGTGCATGTTCTACCTGTCCTTTGCTGACAAACTATGTGCATGTTCTACCTGTCCTCAGGCTGACAAACTATGTGCATGCTCTACCTGTCCTTTGCTGACAAACTATGTGCATGTTCTACCTGTCCTTTGCTGACAAACTATGTGCATGTTCTACCTGTCCTTTGCTGACAAACTATGTGCATGTTCTACCTGTGCTTTGCTGACAAACTATGTGCATGTTCTACCTGTCCTTTCACTGCAGCATTATCTTCCCCTTTCTTTCCCTTGTCGCATCGTTTATTCTCACGTGTATTAAAAAAGCAACCCATATTTACTTTTATAAGTCAAATCTCCCAAAGACACTGACATCAAGCAAAGACGACAGCAATGGGAATATCATCAAGTCCTCTGTTGTGTAATCAGATTGCTTTTGTGTGTAAAGAAGAATCTACAGAAAGTTTTTTGTTCTCTCTAAATAAGTGTTTTATTCTGTGCTGCTCAAATGTTGTTGTTTTTTTTTGTCTAAAGTCTGTAAAATCTTGATAAAAACAACAACTTTTATCTGCTTATTACATTAGTTTGCGTTATTTGTTATCCTTTGATTAAGGTCTTGGAGCAAAAGGTCAGTCACAAATACATACTTGTCCTGCTGTTTCGTCTGCGGTGCTACAGAATCGGCCTTGCCTCTACGCCGCACATGTTGGTTCCATAGTGAGGGACACACACACCTGGTTTGTCCATTCAAATTCACGGCACCAGCGATCCACGAGGTGCAGTATCATCGAGCAGTCATGAGACACCCGACACAGCAGACACAGCACTGTCCCTCACCGACAGAGCAGACACAGCACTGTCTCTCACCGACAGAGCAGACACAGCACTGTCCCTCACCGACACAGCAGACACAGCACTGTCCCTCACCGACACAGCAGACACAGCACTGTCCGTCACCGACACAGCAGACACAGCACTGTCCCTCACCGACAGAGCAGACACAGCACTGTCCCTCACCGACACAGCAGACACAGCACTGTCCCTTACCGACAGAGCAGACACAGCACTGTCCCTCACCGACACAGCAGACACAGCACTGTCCCTCACCGACAGAGAGCAGACACAGCACTGTCCCTCACCGACACAGCAGACACAGCACTGTCCCTCACCGACACAGAGCAGACAAAGCACTGTCCCTCACCGACACAGCAGACACAGCACTGTCCCGCACCGACACAGAGCAGACACAGCACTGTCCGTCACAGACAGAGCAACAGACAGAGCAGACACAGCACTGTCCCTCACCGACACAGCAGACACAGCACTGTCCCTCACCGACAGAGTAGACACAGCACTGTCCCTCACAGACAGAGCAGACACAGCACTGTCCCTCACCGCCACAGAGTAGACACAGCACTGTCCCTCACCGACAGAGCAGACACAGCACTGTCCCTCACCGACACAGAGCAGGACACAGCACTGTCCCTAACCGACACAGAGCAGACACAGCATTGTCCTCACCGACACAAAGCGGACATAGCACTGTCCCTCACCGACAGAGCAGACACAGCACTGTCCCTCACGGACAGAGCAGACACAGCACTGTCCCTCACCGACACAGCAGACACAGCACTGTCCCTCACCGACACAGAGCAGACACAGCACTGTCCCTTACCGACAGAGCAGACACAGCACTGTCCCTCACCGACACAGCAGACACAGCACTGTCCCTCACCGACACAGAGCAGACACAGCACTGTCCCTCACCGACAGAGCAGACACAGCACTGTCCCTCACCGACACAGCAGACACAGCACTGTCCCTCACCGACAGAGCAGACACAGCACTGTCCCTCACCGACACAGCAGACACAGCACTGTCCCTCACCGACACAGAGCAGACACAGCACTGTCCCTCACCGACAGAGCAGAAACAGCACTGTCCCTCACGGACAGAGCAGACACAGCACTGTCCCTCACCGACAGAGCAGACACCGCACTTCCCTAACCGACAGAGCAGACACAGCACTGTCCCTCAGCGACACACAGCAGACACAGCACTGTCCCTCAACAACACAGCAGACACAGCACTGTCCCTCACAGACAGAGCAGACAAAGCACTTCCCTAACCGACAGAACAGACACAGCACTGTCCTAACCGACAGAGCAGACACAGCACTGTCCCTAACCGACACAGAGCAGACACAGCACTGTCCCTCACCGACACAGCAGACACAGCACTGTCCCTCACCGACAGAGCAGACACAGCACTGTCCCTAACCGACAGAGCAGACACAGCACTGTCCCTCACCGACACAGAGCAGACACAGCACTTTCCTAACCGACACAGAGCAGACACAGCACTGTCCGTCACCGACACAGCAGACACAGCACTGTCCCTCACCGACACAGCACTGTCACTCACCGACAGAGCAGACACAGCACTGTCCCTAACCGACACAGAGCAGACACAGCACTGTCCCTCCACGACAGAGCAGACACAGTACTGTCCCTCACCGACAGAGCAGACACAGCACTGTACCTCACCGAAACAGATCAGACACAGCACTGTATCTCACCGACACAGAGCAGACACAGCACTGTCCCTCACCGACACAGAGCAGACACAGCACTGTCCCTCACCGACAGAGCAGACACAGCACTGTCCTCACCGACAGAGCAGACACAGCACATCCCTAACCGACACGGCAGACACAGCACTGTCCCTAACCGACAGAGCAGACACAGCACTGTCCCTCACCGACAGAGCAGACGCAGCACTGTCCCTCACCGACACAGAACAGACACAGCACTGTCCCTCACCGACAGAGCAGACACAGCACTGTCCCTCACCGACACAGAGCAGACACAGCACTGTTCCTCAACGACAGAGCAGACACAGCACTGTCCCTCACCGACACAGCAGACACAGCACTGTCCCTCACCGACAGAGCAGACACAGCACTGTCCCTAACCGACAGAGCAGACACAGCACTGTCCCTCACCAACACAGAGCAGACACAGCACTTTCCTAACCGACACAGAGCAGACACAGCACTGTCCGTCACCGACACAGCAGACACAGCACTGTCCCTCACCGACACAGCACTGTCACTCACCGACAGAGCAGACACAGCACTGTCCCTAACCGACACAGAGCAGACACAGCACTGTCCCTCAACGACAGAGCAGACACAGTACTGTCCCTCACCGACAGAGCAGACACAGCACTGTACCTCACCGAAACAGATCAGACCAGCACTGTATCTACCGACACAGAGCAGACACAGCACTGTCCCTCACCGACACAGAGCAGACACAGCACTGTCCCTCACCGACAGAGCAGACACAGCACTGTCCCTCACCGACAGAGCAGACACAGCACATCCCTAACCGACACGGCAGACACAGCACTGTCCCTAACCGACAGAGCAGACACAGCACTGTCCCTCACGACAGAGCAGACGCAGCACTGTCCCTCACCGACACAGAACAGACACAGCACTGTCCCTCACCGACAGAGCAGACACAGCACTGTCCCTCACCGACACAGAGCAGACACAGCACTGTTCCTCAACGACAGAGCAGACACAGCACTGTCCCTCTCCGACACAGCAGACACAACACTGTCCCTCACCGACACAGCAGACACAGCACTGTCCCTCACCGACAGAGCAGACACAGCACTGTCCCTCACCGACAGAGCAGACACAGCACTGTCCATCACCGACACAGAGCAGACACAGCACTGTCCCTCACCGACAGAGCAGACACAGCACTGTCCCTCACCGACACAGCAGACACAGCACTGTTCCTCACCGACACAGAGCAGACACAGCACTGTCCCTCACGACAGAGCAGACACAGCACTGTTCCTCACCGACACAGCAGACACAGCACTGTCCCTCACCGACACAGAGCAGACACAGCACTGTTCCTCAACGACAGAGCAGACACAGCACTGTCCCTCACCGACAGAGCAGACACAGCACTGTCCCTCACCGACACAGAGTAGACACAACACTGTCCTCACCGACAGAGCAGGCACAGCACTGTCCCTCACCGACACAGAGCAGACACAGCACTGTCCCTCACCGACAGAGCAGGCACAGCACTGTCCATCACTGACAGAGCAGACACAGCATTGTCCCTCACTGACACAGCAGACACAGCACTGTCCCTCACCGACACAGAGCAGACACAGCACTGTCCCTCACCGACAGAGCAGACACAGCACTGTCCCTCACCGACACAGCAGACACAGCACTGTCCCTCACCGACAGAGCAGACACAGCACTGTCCGTCACTTTCGCGATGTTTGGTAGTTCTAGGTCTAACCGACCTATGATGCCCTACTACTGGCGACAAAGTTATTGCTTAGTCGCTGAGCCAGAGTGAATGAGCGTCCTGATTCAGACGATGGCACAACGTCCGTCCTGCTCTGAAACCAGTCCCCATGCACTTGCTGATGCCGATAACCTAGCAAATGCAGGACGGGCATAAAATGGAAGTTGAGGTTATCAAGAAAGAGGAGCATGAAGGCATACAGGACTTCTGTTTGTTTTTCTCTCTGCGTGTTGAGGATGGGTAT
>CM031609.1:88018572-88021072 GCA_018398815.1 Conus ventricosus
AGGCGACACGCAGTAGGGCGAACAGGTCTGGTTCAGGCGCACCAAGTCAGGTCACTGGTACGCAGCTGGCAGGCAACACGGGAAACCTCGCGAAATCGCAGGCGGTCACTGGGGCCGCGTTCATACGCTGGCTCCCTTGGGGGTGATAATGCACGGCAGACAGGAATGGGCAATTACCTTAGCGGGCAAAACAGTAACTTGAACAAAGCTAGCTCACAAACAGGGGACGTACGTCACGCTTGAGTACCAGCAATAATAAATAACATAAGGCCGATCACCAACGTTAAGACTTAATTTCCTAAATTATAATGTTGAAAATTTGAAAAATAAACTCGCTGACATTTCTTTCCTTGATTTTGTTACCAAATATGATATAATTTGTTTAACAGAAACGTTCATCGAGCATGCTTTTGATTCAGTTTCCACTTTAAAAATCATGTTGCGTTTAGCGCTCGTGCGAAGAAACTGTCTGTGCATGGACGCGTTCCTGGAGGAGTTGTTGTTCTTGTTAGAAAAGACTTAGCAAACTTCATACAAAAAATTGAAATTGATTGTGAGAATGTTTTCGTGATTCAAATTGATAAATGTGTGTTTGGTTTAGATAAAGATGTTGTGTTTGTGGGGTGCTATGTTGTCCCTGAAGGAGGGCCCCTATACAGACAAACTAATCTCACAGATGGTATACTTATGCTTGAAGATAGTCTGCTGCAGTCTCTTTCTGATAGGAATGTGTATTAATATTATGTGGTGATATGAACGCCAGAACGGGTTGTGAGCAGACAAAGGAGGAAGAAAATAATAACTAGTGTTGAATATACAAAATGATGATGACGACGAAATGATAAAATTGTTTCTATGAAAAGATGTTCAAAAGATAAAATTGTAAACAAGTTTGGTCGTTCCTTGTTGGACCTTTGCTTTTTGTTTGATTTGTGTATTCTGAATGGTTCGCGTGACACTGATGCTGATGGAGAATTTACTTTTGTTGCTCCTCAGGGTTGTAGCGTAATTGATTATTTTCTAGTATCTAGTGAACTATGTTCATATTGTGCTTTAAAGGTGGGGGATACTCTCTTTTCTTGGCATTTGCCAGTTCAGTTTACATGGAATTATTGTCCTGTTAAAAAGATGTACCGTTATTTTGACAGGGTGAGTGAGGAGCGAGTGGTGTGGACAGAGGGAAATGTACAAACGTTTAAGAATGAATTGAATTCTGATGATTTTAAACAATGTTTAGTCACAGCTATGAACAACATGATAGTTGAGTAAATAAGTGTGTGGATGTTTTTGTTAATGCTTTATATGGAGCTGCGGCATGTATGGTATGGAAAGTGGGAGGGAAGAAAAAAACAAATGAAGACTGGTTTGACGATGAATGTGAGAAAAAGAAGAGGGAAGTAAAGAGATTACTACAAATATTTAGAAGGGCTAAATCAAATGAACACAAGAAGAAAAGGGTGATATAAAATACAAAAGAAAGAAAAAAATATATTGATTTAAGAAAATAAAATAAAATAAAATTTAATGAAAACAGAATACTAAAGCTTAAACAATCAGTAAATGATCCAAAATTGTTTTGGAGTACAATACGATCAGTTAACAGGAAATCCACCATTTACAATGAAATAACATCACAGCAATGGTTTGACCATTTCCATAGTGTATTCAACTCTCTTTGTAATGGTCAAAGTGATCCAGCAGTAGAAGAAAAGAAGATGAGCAAAATGATGAGCGCTTGTTTGATGAACCTATAACTAGAGATGAAGTAAGAGCAAGCATCAGAAATTTAAAAAACTGGTAAAAGCCCGGGACCAGATAGAATAATAAGTGAAATGATAAAACATGCCAATGACTATGTGATTGATTTCTGTGTTCTTTATTTAACCAATTTGTTTAATCATGGATTGTTTCCCCTGTCGTGGTCAACGTCCATTATTGTACCCATCCATAAAAAAGCAGACCCAAATAACCCAGATAATTATAGAGGTGTAGCTCTCACAAGTATAATCAGTAAAGTATATACTAATGTTTTGAATAGAAGATTGACACAGTGGGCTGAAAACGAGAGGAAAATTGGGGAAGAGCAGGCGGGGTTCAGTTCAGGGTACAGTACAGTTGATCATATTTTCACATTATATGCTTTAGTCCAAAAGTTCCTAAAGAAAAATACTAAACTGTATGTTGCTTTTGTTGATTTTAAAAAGGCCTTTGATTCTGTTAATAGAAATGTGTTGTGGCAAGTTCTTAGAAAAACAGGGTTAAAGGAAAATTGTACTGTGCTCTTCGTGGTGTATATAATTCAGTGTTAGCATGTGTTCGCGAGAAAGGATTGTACAGTGACTTATTCAATTGCCCTAGAGGAGTGAAGCAAGGTTGTCTATTGAGCCCTCAAATGTTTGCATTTTTTATAAATGAGATAGCGTTGGAAATGTGACATAAAGGCAAACATGGTATACAGTTGATTGCAGGTGCTGTTGAACTGTTTATGCTTTTATTTTCA
>CM031609.1:88033572-88036072 GCA_018398815.1 Conus ventricosus
GGGAGCGAGATATTTTGAACTTTTTAATGTTTTCCTCGGAAGTGGGGAAATTGGGTCATGCATCATCCTCACTGTGAATTGCCCAATCATAGTTAACCTTACGTTGAATTATCCAATCACAGCCAAGTTTACAGCAAAGCAGGCTGGGGGTTAGGTGAACTGTCGCTCAGTGTTATTTTGCAGCTGTTTCAGAGTGGAAGTCTCTGACGGTGTGTGTGTTGATTCTATGTTGGAAGTCCTGGTGAATCCTTTTAGGAACCTCGTGTTCAGGGTTCTGACTTAGGGATTAGCGGAGCTGCCTTGAGTCTGGAGGGGACTGATTCTGTGTTTCTGTGTAATTGTCTTCTCGCTGTTGGAGGTAGAGTGGAAGGACTGTATGTACAGTGGTGGTTACTGTCATTGGTGAAACTGCAAGTAGCCTATGTTTCGCTGGAGCTGCACTGACGCGGTGGAGGGACTTGTGCCTGTAAATTTATTTGGTACCAGTGTCTTCCCTGGAGCTACTGAGTGATTGGAAAACCTGGTGAACGCGCTGCGTTCTTGTTGGACTGTAACCTGTGTTCCTGAAACCCTGGTGGGGTGAAGACTTGGTTGCTGTGGTTGTGTGCTGTGGACGTGCCGGTCTGGGGATGGCCTTGGTGGCGCTGGACAACCCATCTCGGAGTTGGGCCGGACACGTGTTGGTTCAAGGTACGTTGGGTATAATTCAGTGTAGACATTTGAGTAATCCTATCATCTGAACCTGGTTGTGGTTGGATTGAGCCAGGATACGGGGGGGGGGGGGGGGGGGGGGGGGGGGGGCTCAGAAGGAAATCCTTATCTTTATTGGTTGATTTGGGCAGCTGGAAGCCAAAGCTGTGTGAGGTGCCAGGCAAGGGGCCGTGTTAGCGCCAGGAAGGGCTATGGGTTTGTAATTAAACAGTGTATTGTTTGCATTGAGTAGTTATGTAAACTGATATGATTTTGGGCATGTAAGATCAATGTAGGGCGTTTGTGCATGTGTAAGTACACTCATTCGTGTGATCTTTCAATATTCAGTCACTGGAACCTGTCGGTGTCAGTATGGTCTTTTAATCTTATTAGCAGGCCTTGATGCCAGACTAGGAATAATGTATATGTGTGGTTGCTAGTACTGTTTGCACCTGTCTGAAAGTTAACCAGGGGAGACAGCCCATTGTTGTGAATCGTTGGGTTTAAGTCGTATATGATTCGAAATTTGTTGAGGCTGTTTGTCAACCTTATGTGCATTATTCGGTCAGTTGGAGTAAGCCAGCTGGATATTTTAGCCGAAGATCAACTTTAACACAGATTGACAGCCTTGGGAGTGTTTTGGGGTAGTGACATGGTGTGTGTGTGGTTGTCCCATGGTTCGGACACAGGCTGTAAGTTGTAAGTGATGTTTACAGCAGTGGCAGTGACAGTGACCGACAATTTTATTTTGGGCAATAAGTATCTGCGTCTTTTATCGCTTGCTTTCCAGATTTTTACAGATTTTTAGACCTTGTTCCTAACATTGGGAATTGTGTTGGAAGCCATGTATGGTTTTTAAGGTTGTTCCGCTATCTAAGAAAAGTACTTAACAGTGGACATGGAGTCGGACCGGGCTATGGGTTTGAGTCAGACTGAAGTTTGACTTTGATTGTGTACTACTGTGTGGCACTGATGTCTTGTAAAGTAAGCTGTGTATAGTCTGTCTGGAAATCTCTTTCCTTTTATACAAATTACTGATAATTAGACTAAGGCTAGATGATAATGCTGGTTTTAAAAATTTGGATAAGGTTACCATTGGGTGCATCTTGTGATTGGAATAGGTTAGTTTAAGAGACAGAACATCCACAGTAATGACTTCGACTCTCACGTGTTGTGCTCATGACGAGTGCGAATTTAGTATGTGTGGAGGCCTATGGGATTAATGATAGATTCTTAGTGGGGGATGCACCTGTATGTGTCCACAGATATCTCCCTGTACTCCTGCCTTAGCTGGTGACGGGATCCCTGTGCGAGGAGTGGCACAGCATGGACTACTGTTCGTGTTGCTGTGACAGTTCCAGGTAGTACATGTGAATGTTTACGATGAACAGGGGCTGTTTTGAGGTAACAGCATTGGACATTATTTCCAGGATCAAGAGAGTGAGCCATCGTTCATCGGTCGTGGAGCGGACTACCCAGTGTGTGACAGACACCAGCAGAAAATCCTTAGCGACTTTAAATTTATTTTGTTAATAACATTGCGCAGTTGGTTTAGTGTTAGTTAATTAGTCATTGCTTGTGTGTGTCGCAAGCTGCACGGGTTTTCAAGACAATTTGTCTTTTGTGTGGTGGCAAGAGACATTTAGATCAACATTTCTTACATTTTGGATAACTTGGTTGGGCCATTCTGTGCGAGTGTTTCATAGTAACCCAGTTATTGGATTATCAATTGGTCACGCGTGCTTTAAGCGCCTAGTTATTGGAATGTAACCCGGTTTAGTTAACCTTGAATGTATGTGTTACCCAATTG
>CM031609.1:88051072-88063434 GCA_018398815.1 Conus ventricosus
CCACCCCTACCCACACCTATTACACACTAGAGCAGACAACACGGCACACTAACACAACTTTACAATCACGCGCACCTCTTTATTTCACACACCCAAACATACCATGGCGCCACCACTCACGTCCATCTACAACCACACACCGGTATCCCACTTCTTCACTGACCCACCCTACCCTACTACGCCCTGAGAACCCTAACCTATACTAAAACACCAGTTGCGGTATATCACTGCGACCTAGGGACGCAGAGATAGCCCGCACACGTGGTGCTAACTAATAGGGACAAGAATAAACCCAAGGGACTCTAAACTTAAACTGCTACCACCCACACCTCTCCCCAGGACCCACCCTTCTCTTTTGACCCGGGACCACTATCGCACTGGTCACTGCGTCCCTAAGGGAGGCAACGACAAGTATCCTACACTGTGCTGGCCACTACGTCCCAAAAGGAAGCAGTAGCTAACACCCCTACGCTACACCCCTTCTACAACACCCATGGGACAACCTATCCCGGCCCGGAAAGCTCCAGTCCTTGGCACTGTCCGGGGACCCTCACAGACTGACTCCTCCACGGATGACTCCGCTCCTCAGCGCTGTCCGTGGCTCACAGGCTGACTCCTCCACGGATGACTCCGCTCCTCAGCGCTGTCCGTGGCCTCACGCAGGCTGACACCCGAAGACTCTACACCCCGGCGCCGACCGTGACTCCTCACGGTCTGACTCCTCCCCTGCGCTGGGCATGACACCTGGCGCACCCACACACCAGACGCCCTCTCGACGAGTCCGGGCTCGAAGGACACCTCCTCCTCTGAAGGCCCCGCCGGACACTGAGGGTGAGGGAAGGTCTGGTGCAGCGCCCTCTCACAGGACGCCGAAACAGGGTAGAGCAACAGGTGGCTGGAGAACTCCAGGAAGAACCCGGCAGCAGGAGGAGAGCTGCACCACAGACGGCAGCCGGCCCTTTCCCCGGTAAAGCAACAGGCAACGGGAAACTGCCGCTCACCTGCCGGCACGCGGCAGCAGACTGCGGTGGTCTGGCCCCACCCTCAGGACGGAACAGGATACCACCTGCTGACACAACTGTAGGCCACTACTGTAATGTTGCTACTACCCGAGTCATCAAGGCCCATAGGCTACCTGGTAAAGCTTTAACTTCCATCTCCTTGCCTACCTCCCACTCGGGAATGAGAGTGACCACTTGAATTTCGAATACACCCCCCCCCCATAACCCGTTACTTTGGGGTTATCAGATGCATTCCCTGCCAACCTTTACAACAGCAGTAACACAATATTCTCTCTGAGCCAATCTACGCTATTACATATGAAAGTATGACTCGCACACAATTCTCAGAGAAATAATCCCAATCCAAGCAATCCAACATGGACTCCATGGGCCCCCTTAGAAAATACTAAATAAACTAGCAATTTTCACAAGGAAATGTTTCCACATAGTAATCAGTATTAATACACATCTCAGAAACAACAAAACAAAAAGAACTTATCAATTTCTAACGGTTCACAGTTCTAGCATATTCATACAAGAGAATCGGCTCACAGCCACAATCCTTCATATTCTTACCCCTTTTTGCACTGTCAATTATAATCCTATATCAATACATGATTTGTTCGCCAAAATTTCCATCCAGCACCCCACTCTCATGTCATCTCTTGTCAGATAACCCAGTGGTTAATCTTTGTTATGCCAACACAACCACCCTTCATACAATATTACATGCTGCACAACCTCCGTCTTTATCCTATCAACTGCTGAGCTACCCGCCTTAAACTTTACCCTACCCTTCTTTCCGACTACTAAAAATTCATAATGGGACTATCTCCCTGCAACCTAAGATATCTTTCTCCAACCTATTCTGTCACAAACACATACATCCCTGCATGTGTGACGACTGTCATTTACTTAACAAAACTTCTAACCATATGGACTCACTGTCCTGTACCACATGCATACATCACCAATACAGTCTGCACGCGCACGGCACACGCGTCAAGAACCATGACTCGTAACGAAAGTTAGAAGACACCAATATAAGTTGAATAGCCACGACCGTACTCCGGTATAAAACACTCGACCACAAATCAGCCTTGGCTCTACTGCACAGTTAACCAATTCCAATGCTGCGCAGGTCAACTCCGAAATCGTTAATCAATTTCAACGAACCACTACTATTTACAACTGAAATTGAGCACAATCCCTTTACGATTCACGCAGACACATCTGCACCTAACTCATACTACGATCCTCAACAAAAATGCAACCTCATATTACCTTCTTATTGAACCCACTGAAATAACATGAAATAATCACAACCAATATCTACATCACCGTCCATCAACGGTTGTTATATCGAACCCACATTGTCTAGCCAAACTATCACATGACAATCGAACTCAGGAACCACTATGTACACTACTTACAGAATATACAGGAAAGAGGTAACAACACAAACCGGCCGACAAGAAGTTTCAATCACAGAACCAAGACGACATCATACTAGACAACCAGTATACGCAACAAACATAATACAACTAAACATAACATGAGAACAACTACAGTACAACTCGCCATAATACAAGACAACATGACGAACAACACCACCATGAACCTAACAAATCACCAACCTGGACAGACAGACGTTCAACCACACCAGTTCTGCAACTGGCTGAAGTGGCTGCCAACAGAGACGACACAGAACCCGGCACAGGCCAAGGGCACACCAGACCCGACGAGGACCTGGCACTGACTATGACTCGAAGTCACTCAGCTCGACTAACGGCGCTGCCGCCGCAACTACAAGGCGCGTCCACTCCGACGAACACCAGGGACCGAAGTGAAGCCCCCCCCAAACGCATTCCGACCTGGTCGGAACCAAGCGAACTCTACTCACAACACAAAACAGCGATTGGTCAGAGCAGCGTATCCCTCCGCAGAGCTGACACGCCGGCCCAACGGACTAGTTGTTGCTCGTGCAACCACACGACAATTTACCACAACAACTCACAGACTTGACACCGACAACAGCCGATATCCTGCCCCGCCTTCTCTGGTGTAGAACCAAAGTAACAAAAGGGTACCAATCGGAAACGAAACCAACCTCCCGCTTTCATCCCTTCAACAAGTCAAGATTGGAACTCAAGAATATTGTATGTCTTATTTCCCCAGCCCCTACCTAGCCTAACCTTCACCTTAACCAAAACCCCAATCTTACACACGCACACTCGCACACACACATATACCGGTACACGTATGTACACGCACACGTTATTTCTGAACTACCATTACTCCAAACCCATGGACGGCCGATTTAATACCGCCGATCGGTGACACACCCCCCTGCCTAAGTTTTAACTACAGTAACAAGGCAAACATGTTAACAATTTCATCATTAAACTGTCAAGGTCTAGGGAATTATCAGAAAGAAGAGATGTATTCCACTATTTAAGAAAAAAACAATACTCTATATATTGGGCCCACAAGATACTCATTTTGAAAAAGGGCACAGAAACGTGTATAAGAGCGGAATGGGGGTATGACTGCTTTTTCTCCTCATACAGATCTAATGCTCGAGGAGTAGCAATATTATTTAATAATAATTTCGAATTCAAAGTAAATAAGGTGGAAACGGACATGCAGGGGTAACTTTATCATCATATTATTTACAACAAATGAAAAGGAACTGTTGCTAGTAAGTGTATATGGACCAAACAAGACGACCCAACATTCTATGACGAACTCACAAATACGATTAAAAAGTACAAAAATGATAACGTTATTGTGGTGGGGGATTTTAATATGGTACTAGAACAGGAAATTGATTGTTACAATTATAAACATATAAATAACCCAAAAGCTAAAAAAGCAGTTGAGGGTATGATACAAGATTTGTCATTAGCAGATATATGGAGAGAAAACAACCCGGATTGTAGGAGATACACTTGGCGTAGACCTACCCCTTACAACAAAGTAGGCTAGACTTCTTCCTTCTGTCAGAATATTTAATCTGGTATTTTGAAGATACTGACATTTTACCAGGCTTAGATTGTCATTCATTAATTACACAAAAACTTCAATTGGGAAAAGGGAATTTAAAACACAAAATCTTTGGAAAATTAAAATTTTTCTTACAAAAAAAAGAAATGTAGCGGAATAAAAAAATCAAATAAAGAAATAAACAGGGAATACACAATAAAGGAGGGGAATGAAAAATGCTGACAATAGCCAGATGAAAACCAGTCGAAAGCTCAGCCCCAAAACAAACGTGTCTGTCGGGCTTTCTTGACTTCTTACAAATGAAGTAAGGGGAAAACCCACCCAGTATGCCAAATTTAAAAAAAAGAGAACACAAGTAAAAAAAACACCCTTATGCAAACTACAAAGAATTGAGAGAAAGAACTAAATCAGAGGAGGTTTGAAGACAATTGAAGGGGTAATGAAAATTTAATATTCTAAGAGAAAAGGTTGAATGGGAACTATTTAAATCAAAAGCAAGGGGGGTTTTGCAGGGGGAAAAAGGGTTTAGTAAAATATTTTGCAGTTTAGAAAAGGTAATTCATAGCAAAAAATTGTAAAAAATGGATGGCAAGGAAAACACGGGAAAAACCAGAAACAAAAAAAGTTACAGTAAACATTTTTATGAAGTCTATACCGAAAAAGACCAACTGTGAAATGCAATGTTAAAGATTTGGTGAAAAAGTTCCCAAAATAACAGAAAAAACAACAAAAACATTACAAGGTAAAAAATAAATAAAAGAAGCGGGGATTGCATTGAAAATATGAGAACGGAAAAAGCCCCGGGTCGGAGGGGTTTGGGGAGCAGTTTTTAAAATGTTTTTGGAAAAAATTTGGTGTGTTTTAAACCCGGCTCAAAATGAAAGCTTCAGAAAGGCGAACTTTAAAACCCCCAAAAAAGGGTTTTAAATTTGTTCCCCAAAAAGGGAAAAACCCAAAAGAATATGAAAAAACTGGAGACCTTTTCATTTTTTAAAAAACCCTTATATAAAAAAATTGGCTCTTTTGTATTGCTAAATAGGATTAAAAAAATTCTTCCATCACGTTTAGTGAAGACCAGACAGGATTTGTCCAAAAGATATATGGGTAGTAACTTTGGTTAATTTATACATAATCCCCATTCAACATAAAAAAATATCCGGGGATGCTAATTAATTAGATTTCGAAAAGGCGTTCGACTCGTTAATTGGGATTTCTGCAAAAGGCGAGGCTGTGGTTTTAGGTAAAAAATATGTAAATGGAAGAAGTTTTCTACAAAACATAATCTACGTTATCGTAAAGGGCCAAACATTTTTTGGGTTTTCGCAATAAAAAGGGGTTGTAGGCAAGGAGATCCAGTTCCCCAAATTTTTATTTCGTTTTTTGTGCAGAAATTTTCCGTAAGACAAAGAAAAAAATAGTATTGAAGGTATACAAACGGGGAAAAAAGAACACAAATTCAAAATTTGCCGAGACACTCAATGATGACACGGGGAAAAGAAATCATTCGAAAAATCTATCGAGATTTTGATAGGTTTGGGGGAAAGCGGGGTTTTTTCTTAAACAAGAAAACACAAAATTTTGGGCTTGGAAGACAAAAGCATAGTGAAAAAATATATGAACTTTTAAAAGATGATCGGAATCCAAAAGAATAAAATTTAAAAATTTGGTTTTTTACCGGGATTTAAACACCATGGAAAAAAAAAAACACAAGATAAAATGAAAGAAGGAAGGCATATTTAAAAATTTGGTTAAAGAGAATCTTTACCCCTTTGGAAGAATTGCTGTCTTTTAAAAACTTAATTCGTCAAAACAACTTACCCGGGTTGAGCTTCCAAAATACCTGACACTTTGTTAAAGAATTACAAGTTTTGTTATGGTTTTTATGGGAAAAAAAAACAAGTAGAAAATTTTCGAAAAAAAGGTTTTTAAAGATGTACAGGATGGGTTGTTTCCCAAACATGCTTCATCACTGCATTAAAATTAACTGGATAAAAGACTGAGACAAAAAAACACCCCGATGGAGGAAAAATGTTGATTTTTTTTTATACCCAATTATTCAGAAAATTGAGAATTACTCCAAACATTGGGGCATACCCCCTCAAGACAATGTTTTCTGGAAACATGTATTCTGTCGTAAAGCAGTTTACTTAAAATAAAACCAAAAATGCTCGGAACTACTTGCAGAACCCAATTTTTTACAATGAACAATCAAATAGGAAATAAACTTAAAACACAAAAACTGGAAAACAGAAAGTAATTTTAAAATTGTTTTTTCAAAGCCCAAAGGGGATTCACTACCCTGAGGATTCAGAACAAAAGTTAACATTGAAATAGATTTCTATTTTTGGTGGATGCATATTTTCCTTTTTAAAAAACATCAGAAACAAGGGTTGAAGAGATAAAAAATAACATTGAACGAAGTAACCACACTAAAAGAAAATATATTCTGTAGTTTAAAATTCCCAAAAGTATTTCGAGTTTTAGTAAAAAATATGGGAACCAAAACTGTTGTGGGAAATGGAGGAGAAACTAAACGGGAAACCTTGGAAGAAAAGCTTTAGAAAAATGCATCAAATTAAGGTTAAAAAAAAGGGTGCAAATAAGAATAGTGCTCGAAAATTGCAACAATGTAGTTCTGAAAGAAATGGGGAAAAGTAGAAAGTTTTAATGTAGTTTCTGTGAAAGGAAAAAAACAGCATCGAACAGTGTTTGGGGGATCATACATGTTAATGAAATTTGGAAATCATTGCAAAAATTAATAAAAGGAAAGTGTTTAACACGAATAATCGTTCTGACTGAAAACACAATCTATTTGGGGGCAGATACAATTCCACAATGATACAACATTTGACATAATTCTGAAGCCAAACACTACATTTTTAGCTGAAAATAAACAAATGAAGCCTTTTTTAACAGTTTTCTAAAATACAAAAAGAAAATAATCTTGAAAAAATACAGAATGTACAAATGAATCTGCTAAAATTTAACCTAAGGATTTTAATTATGAATATTATTTAAAATGAAAAAACAAAATCTAAGAACCTGATTTAGCATATGCATTGTAGTGTATCATTAAATCAACAAAGGAAGAGAAAAAGGGGTGGGGTGGGTGGGGAGGGGGGGGGGGTGTAAATGGGGTGAGGGGTGGTTTGTTTTCCATTTTTGTTTAGCTTGTAAGAACAAAGAGGATTGTGCTTAGTGATTTTTGTTTGTTTGTGATGTGTTTGTAATCAACAAAAAAAAAACAACCCTTTTCCCGGCATACATAAACTCACACTCAAATCCCTTCAAACCAAAAAAAGATAACTCATTTCTAATATGTTTCACTGTTTTTTTCTACAATAGCAAACAGTACAAATTTGATTAATAAAACACAAAAAATGTGGAATTTTGCCCCGAAATGTACAGCAAAAAGAAGATATGTTTATGAAAGAATGGAAAAAAGAGAAAAAAGGAATGTGGGAAAGGAAGAGGGAATGAGGAAAGAAAAAAAAAAAAAATGTATTTTAAAAAAAAAAAAAAAAAAAAAAAAAAAATATTTAAAAACATGAACCGTCAAAAAAGATAAGCCTAGGTGGCAGAATGTCAAAACTATCGCACTCGAAAGGCAAGAGAGCTGAAGAAAGTCACGCCGTGGTGTTGGAGACCAGAACGGGGGCCCAAAAGCCAAATATGCTTTGTTTTAAAAGATTAGATATGCTGATTGTTATTTTGTTGAGTATGGAGCGCTTATTCTCGGTTAAAGACCAACTTAACAGTCTAAAAACCCTTTCCTTTTACAACGGGGTGCCTACCCCGGGGGAGCGCCCCCCCTGAAAGCTGCCGTTAGCTTACATTTAGCCGTTTTTCCTTTCATTCAAATTTAAAAACGCTCATTCTGTCACCTTTCATTCACGTACAGTGCATGCTGTATGTTCACGTGTCATTTGTACCAGCGGTCAAAACTTACCTCCTCTTCCCAAAGGTAGTGGGGGGTCAGCAAGGTGTTTAGCATGCGTTCACACACGACACCTCGGTTTATAGCCTCATTCGAAGGACTTTTCGGAAAATGGAGACAGAATCAAGGGTTAACTCTGACAGTAAAAAAAGAACCTGTACTGGTAAACAGCCCGGCGGAGATTCGAATCCGACCCTAGGATTGCCGGGAATACGAGCCCAGCGCATTGCCTAAGTGAGTTTTTCCGGTCCCGAAGGTTGCAAGGGTTTTGTCACGTGTTTTCGCATGTACAGCAACATGCGACATAAAAGGGAGCTGGAGAGACGAAAAACATTGTCCACATTTCCCTTACAACAGACATGAAGTGTTCCTTGTCTATTTGTTTTAATAATCGTTGTACATGTTAACGTGTATGTGCTTTTTTTTGTGGGGAAAAGGTGTTGATGTATGAGTGGTCGGTAACAAAGTTATTTCTGCCCAGGCTTTGATTTTTGTTTACTTTTCATAAATTTTGGCTTAAAGGAAACTGAAATGGCGTTCTGATAAGAGGAAATGTGCGTACTTGTTCCAAAAAACATGCTATGTTCCACAAACGTGCAGATACCTTTTTTTTTTGTTGTGTTTGTTTTGTTTCCGCATTTGTAATGGCGCCGCGTTCGTGATGGGTCGCATTCGTAATGGTGCCGCATTCGTAATGGTGTCGCATTCGTAATGGTGCCGCATTCGTGTCGCATTCGTAATGGTGTCGCATTCGTAATGGTGTCGCATTCGTAATGGTGTCGCATTCGTAATGGTGCCGCATTCGTGTCGCATTCGTAATGGTGCCGCATTTGTGTCGCATTCGTAATGGTGTCGCATTCGTAATGGTGCCGCAGATGCGAACATGGCCCGTGCCGCAAACGTTATGCTCCCTGTAAACCCAGCACATTTGTTCTCACGGATTAGCAGATTGGTTCAGCGTATATGATTTGGTCTGCAAGGCAGGGGACACCCTTTATGAAACTGAAAATGAAAATTCTTCCTTTTCTTCTTCTCCTCCTCTGATCGTCGTCGTCCTCCTCCTCCTCCTCTTCCTCCTTCCTCTGTGTCTTCTTCATCATCATTTCTTCTTCTTCTTCTTCTCTAATTTCTTCTGCGATTCTCTGCGTCGGGAACTATGCCCAAGTTCCTTTAGTTGTATCTGTTGATATGTGAAAAGAGCATGCCGGGCGGGAAAAGATGAATTACTCATGCAAGCTATTGAAAAAAAGAAGAATTAGTAAATCTTCCTTTTGCCTTGGCCTACCAAGTAACGAGGTCACACGGGTTGAACACATGGCATGAAGTGGACGGTCAGCACAAGGTGGGCTGCTTCATCACCTGGAGGATGGTCATCTGTCTCCAAGGACATCGTCTGTGGAGGTGTTGTGAGGGCGCATGCCCCATAGCGTTTGTGTGTAAATGACACGGGAGCTGCAAGTGTTAGATGTCAAGCGAAAAGGGCCACGACCGGCCAGTGATATGCACAGAGAACCTCTTGCTGATATGGGGTGGAAAAAACTAAAAGAAAAAACGAAGATTGATAATTCTGCAGATAAAGATATTTTTACGATCTAAAAGGAAGAAGATCATGCTTTTTTCTGTTTTCTTTACAAGAACTCCGCCTTCCCCTCCCAAGTAGACTAGGAACCCCGCTTTACATTTTTACTAATAGAGAGGCACAGTGATAAAAAAAATTTGATTTGTCATTCAACGGTGCGTGGCGTAAGACAGAGAAGCACAGTGATAAAAAATTTGTCACTCAACGGTTGTGGGCGTAGAAGAGAGGTGGTATTGTGATACCACTCCACAGTAAGGACAAGTGCGCCATGGGTTGGTGGACCAGGGTATTTGGGTTGTTATAGAGATTTGTGATTGCCCTGTTTGAGGCCAGTTTGCAAAGGGTAAGAGAACTTATCAGTCCGCGAGGACTGGTCAAACCTTTATTGGAAATTTATGTGATCTTAATTATGAAACCTTTGTAAGAAAGATTACATAGAAATAGCAAAAAGGGTTTTTTTTTTTTTTTTGAAAATTAAAGAAGGATTTGTCAAAAAAAAAAAAAAAAAAAAAAAAAAAAAAAAAAAAAAAAGTTTAACTACAGGTTAAAACCCAACAAAACTTCTCACTCGTCGGCGTTTATCACGCCCTACCTATAGCAATTCCACCTCCACCCCACTCACTCTGCCCTGTTGTTACTTTTGATGCCCCCCATCATCATTCCAACAATCACTTTTAAATTAACCCAATGAACTGCAGAATCATTATCCAACCTGGTCCAATTTTGCCTTCCACGACCTTAACGCAGGCACTTACGGCGCTGTTCACTACGCTCTATATTTTAAATTTCATAACCGGGGGTTTGCTCTGACATGCACGCCCGCTATGAAACACGTTGCTACAAATTTACCACCCCCCCAGCAACACTTTGCTACGTCATTCTCTTCCAATGACACTGACACATGCATATCTTCGCCCAATGTCGACTCCTCTTGACACAGGTAAATGGAACTTACAGGTTCTCTTCTCTCCTCTCCCTCTCTCTCTACGGCAAGCGACTTAAGAAGTCTCCCGCCACATTGTCCTTTCCAGACACTGCCTGCACCGTAAATTGGAATGGCTGCGTGCAGTGCCCACCTTGTGATCCTCCCACTAATACTCTAGACCCCACAGCTACCTTCCTGGGTTTCGTCCTAAATTTGGGAAATGTCGCTTGTACCTGCAACCTGCTGTTGCCAAGTTCTTCTTTGTCAACTCAACGTTTTCAGCTACCTTGTTCCTTAAGTTAACGTCCTCTGCCGCTGTGCGGAACTCTTGCCTTTCTGGTTGCAACCAGCGATCTTCAGTGTCTGCATGGGCCCGCGCATCCGTGGCGTCCTCACGACGGGAACTCTTGAGACTCTTCCCTTTTCCACAGTACGCTGACACTGGACGCATGACTGGCAGTACCGACAATGTCAGCATGCATGCCTGGCCAATAAAAATGGCGACAACTCGCTCCTTGGTTGGGTGGTACCAAGTGTCCAGACATGGGTACGTCGTGGGCTAGCTTCATCACCGTGGTCCGTAGTTCAGCTGGGACGCAGATCTGACTCGCTACGTCCTTGGGACCCTCAAAACCGCCGGACCAGTACACCAGATTTCCGACGTTTCTCGACTCGTCCAAAATTGGTGTGGAAGGCGTCCTGCTTCCACGCACTCCGAGCCCTTTCCCCAAGGTTTCATCTGGTCTGCATCTGAATTAACTGCTGGGTAGAGGTGTTCAGATGCACTCCTCGACGGGCAGTGGTACTGGTTCTTTCTGCTCCCTGGCTCTCTGCGCACGTGTCTGCACTGCCCCTACCAACGCCGGGTCTGCGTATACAGGCACACGTGTCCAACGGAATCTCCTACTCTCTTTGTGAAGTTTCCCTCAGGACTTCCTGCACAGGGCTATTCATGACCAAAACCTCCCAAATTCCCTTCGATGAATGGTGACTTCAACTCTATTACCGCCATAGGTAACACGACCTACATCTGGTTCAGCCAACACTACTGGAACCGTCTTTCCCGTGTTTCGCGTTGCTGGTACCAACCACTGGGCCCCTACAGTGTACGCGGCAC
This sequence comes from Conus ventricosus, assembly GCA_018398815.1. Lineage (NCBI taxonomy): Eukaryota > Metazoa > Mollusca > Gastropoda > Neogastropoda > Conidae > Conus > Conus ventricosus. Next base: position 88,062,638 of record CM031609.1, read on the forward strand.
CAGTGTCCCGTAATCCATTGGCCCGGGGACCCGTTGACCTCTACAATGCACGCAGGGTCGTACTGCTTTCTCAGCGCAGGCGACACAACGTAGGGACAACTCGAGCTTGGGGCTGGTCGCAACAATGAACAGCTCCAACGGAATGGGGCTCGGGCATTTCCTTGCGATGTGGCCTGGCTTTTGCAGTTGAAGCAAACTATGGTTGATCTAGGACTTCTGATCTCCTGTTCGGTGCAATAGTGCACCATCACTTTGTTGGGACCTCTCTGCAGGCTGGCTCTCTGTAGTTTTCAGCCTATGACCCAGGTTGGGCTGGTTAGCTGTTCGGTCTTGCTCGCCTTCCTCCCCAATTTTTGGGCTCTGCCAAAAACAGTTTGCTTCTGTTGCCATTTGATCAACAGTTTTGGGCATGTCTTCCGGACCTCAATAGTGAATCTGGGGACAGCAGCTGGTAAAAAATGTTCTTGGAAAAGCAGATCCTTAACATCTTGCCACACTCTGTCCTTGCCGCGCCGCACACAGAGGGAAAACACCCCTTATCCTTCCCAGCACTTGGGCGAAAGTTCAGCAGCGTCCTTCTTGATGCTTCTAAACTTTTCCGGTAGGCCTCAGCATCTAGCCTAAAGTGGCTGAACAGGCGCTCTTTATTGATCATGTCGCTTAACTCGTCCACACTCAAACGCATTACTGCTCTCTAGCCTTTCTCTCAGCAGAGGGCATCGACGTGTGGGCAAGAGGTCTCGCTCCACTTGAAATCTGGGCTACCCGTCAATTGGCGTGAAAACGTCCACTCATCG
>CM031609.1:88063534-88071034 GCA_018398815.1 Conus ventricosus
AAAGCTTTCCCACCGCACCCCCCACTGCATGCAATGTTACCACGCACCACCCTCACCTCACTCACTGCAATGTCTCCCACAGCACCACCCTCACCTCGCCATGCAATGTCTTCCCCACAGCACCCCCTCACCTCGCCATGCAATGTCCTCCCACAGCCCACCCTCGCCTCACCATGCAATGTCTTCCCACAGACTACCCTCGCCTCACCATGCAATGTCTTCCCCACAGCCCACCCTCGCTTCACCATGCAATGTCCTCTGACCAACACAAGGATGTGGGGATGTCTGCCCAACAACTCTTTATTCTGGTCAAGAAATGCGTCACCTGTTTTGATTACCATTCAATAAGTATTGATGACAAAACACTCCACCTCTGTGGAAAACATGTCAGTTACTGGAATCAGCAAAATTTCGTCATGTGCACTGGCTTTGTTCATTCGTTTTTTGTTTTTGTTGTTTGTTTTGTCATTTTTTTCTGATTCAAAACACTTTGGTTCTGTCCTAGTTCAATCAACCATTTCAGCATTTCGCTGCATTTGGCTTTTTTATGTTTGTGTTGTTCATCGTGTGCTTGTTTTTTAATTGTATGCTTTTGTGGGTTTTGTTTTCAATTAACGAGATCAGCTTTGGATTCTGCCCCAGATACCTAGCCCCTCAGTTATTATCATATTCTGATGCGGAACAGATATCATATAAACACATTAGCATCTGACAGGTAGTTTGTTTTTTTTAAATTTCCGTATAAGAGGACCGCATTCAAAACAAATCCCCATCAAACCCCCCCCCCTTACCCCCCCCCCCCCCCCATTCCTCCCATGCTATCACACCACTATAAACCCGACCTCCCAGCCCTGCTTCTTTGGATAATAATTCAATATGAGGACGTTCATGCCTTGTTCCCACTGTCCAACTAGCCATGAAGCCTCCGATTTCCCACTCCCTCCCCTTCCTCCACTACAACCTCATTTACCTCACCTCCCCATCCCATTCTCTCTTTTCTTCTTTCTCTATTCATCCCTTTCCCTCCCTCTCCTCTTCCTCTCTCCTCCTCTCTTCATCCTCTCATACCTCTCCTCCCTGTCCTCTCCTTCTCTCTTCTCTCTCTCTCTCCTCTCTCACTCTCTCTCTCTCTCTCTCCTCTCACCCTCTCTCCTCTCTCCTCCCCTCTCCTCTCCTCTCTCTCTCTCTCTTCTCTCTCTCTCTCTCCCTCATCCCTCTCTCTCTCCTCTCTGTCACTTTGTCTTTCTGTCTCTGTCTCTGTCTCTGTCTCACTCTCTCTCTCTCTCTCTCTTTCTTCTCTCTATCTCTCTCTCTCTGTCCTTTGTCTTTCTCTCTCTCTCTCTCTCTCTCGTCCTCTTCTCTCTCTCTCTCTCTCTCTCTCTCACACACACACACACACACACACACGCCACCACCACACACACACACACACACACACCACACCACACACAAACAACACACACACACAAACGGATGGTGAAAGTGCGACGACATAATGCGAATGAATGTCCCATCAACATAATCAATAAAAATTCCCAAAGCCTAGCAGACATATCAGTTGACAGCCTCTGCCCTAACGTTCGAACGGCTCTCGCGAGTGGAGATGGTTTGTGTGCTGCCTGTCAGAGAGACCTCGTCTCTTGATGTGCCTGTGACAGCTTGCCTGTGGTTTAATAGCCCTAACAACGGCGTCGCACTGCCATGTCCCTCGAGAGCCGTCCTTGTCTCTCTTCTCTCTCTTACCTCTCGTCTCGCTTGTAAATTTTGTGTGTGTGTGTGTGTGTGGAGTTTTAGCACGCTCACACTGCGTCGCACATGTGTTGTTCGAGTGTGTTTGTGTTTTTGTTGTGTGTGTGTGTGTGTGTTGTGTGTGTGTGTGGTGTGTTGTGTGTGTGTGTGTGTGGTGTATGCACGATCACGCGCGCGAGCCATGTGTGTGTGTGTGTGTGTGTGTGTGTGTGTGTGTGTGTGTGTGTGTGTGTGTGTGTGTGTGTGTGTGATGTGTGTGTGTGTGTGTGTGTGTGTGTGTTGGTGGGGTGTGTGTGTGTGTGTGTGTGTGTGTGTAGTGTGTGTGCGTTTGTGTTGTTTGTGTGTGTGTGTGTGTTTGTGTGTGTGTGTGTGTGTGTGTGTGTGTGTGTGTGTGTGTGTGCGTGCGTGCGTCGTGCGTGGGTTGCGTTTGTTGTGCGTGCGTGTGCGTGCGTGCGTGGGTGTGTGTGTGTGTGTGTGTGTGTGTGTGTGTGGTGGTGCGTTGTGGTGGTGGTGGTGGTGGTGGTGTGTTGTGTGGTGTGGTGTGTGTGTGGTTGTGTGCGTGCTGTGTGTGGTAGCGTGTGTGTGGGTGGCGTGTGTGTCGTGCGTCGTGCGTGGTGTGCGGTGTGCGTGGTGTGGTGTGTGTGTGTTGTGTGTGTGTGTGTGTGTGTGTGTGTGTGTGTGTGTTGTGGTGTGTGTGAGATGTGTGTGTGATACAGAGAGAGAGAGAGAGAGAGAGAGAGAGAGAGAGAGAGAGAGAGAGAGAGAGAGAGAGAGAGAGTGATTCATGGCCATTAAGATAGAGACAGCGTGATGAACAGATGAACAGAGAGAGAGAGAGAGAGAGAGAGAGAGGAGAGAGAGAGAGAGAGAGAGAGAGAGAGAGAGAGAGAGAGAGAGAAGAGAGAGAGAGAGAGAGAGAGATTCATGGCCATTAAGATAGAGACAGCGTGAGCAACAGATAACACAGACAGACAAGACAGACAGACAGACAGACAGAGGTAGACAGACAGACAGACAGACAGACAGACAGACAGACAGACAGAGACAGACAGACAGACAGACAGATAGACAGACAGACAGATGGAGTGAGAGACACACACACGCACAAGGAGATGATCAGTGTTCTGATTTTAAATTTATGTTGATTAGTTTACACATTCACTTTTACTCCATAGGCATTTAACCCTCTGCCTCACATACACTTTTTATCATCCCAAGAACGATGTGTTAGACCATGTCCATAAACTACAGAAATATCAATCAGGCATTCCGTCGGCCATCATCATTGAACTACCTTTGCTTTATGTTTCTTTTGATTTCTTGATTTGTTTGTTTGTTGTGTTGTGTTTCTTTCTTGTTTTCCAATTTACACAAACAGCTTAGGTTCTGTCCCATATACCTTCTCTGTTCAGATTTTATTTGATTTGGAGCGAAGGGTAGATAATCATATAAAAAACCTAATCGCTTACAGCCTTTCATTTAAATTCCGTATTAAAATGACAGATTCAAAACAGATCACCGCTCAGTCTCTCCCGCGCTCCTATCCATAACCCCTGTACACACCCCACCTCTCACTTCCTGACTGTTCGAATATTCTTTGACTATTTGATCGAACTTTTGATCTCCCTTGCATCCTTAAATGGATCCCAAGCATAGGTTCACAGATTGTCTCCTACATTTCATACTATTCGTGTAATGTTTTAGTTTTTTAAGCAACTCTTTTTCTCTCCATACTTTCGTTTTGTTGTACTCCCACTCTTATAGAACAGGGAGTACTTCAGAATGGGAACGAAGAAATGCTGTCTGTGTGTGTGTGTGTGTGTCCGTCCGTTGTCAAAATGTGTTCCACTCGCTCCAGACAAAGCTATTTGGCCGATCTTTCTGAAAATTTGTAGGTATGTTCATTATGGGTCACCGATGATGCCCGATGTTTTAGTTTACCGTTAATATCCGTTTACTAGCGGCTGTAACGGTTTGCAACGATTTTTCTTCTTTATGGAATATCTCCGAAAGTACTTGGCCGATCTTTCTGAAAATTAGCAGGTATGTTCATTATGGGTCACGGGTGATGCCCGATTGTTTTAGTTTTAACTTTTTAGCCGTTACTAACAGCTGTCACGAACCTGTAACGATTTTTTCTTCTTTATGGAATCTCACAAAAAGTACTTGGTCGATCTTTCTGAAAATCAGCAGGTTATGTTCACTATTGGGGTTACGGAGATGCCCGATGTTTCAGTTTTACCGTTATAGCCGTTTACTACGCTGTAACGGCCTTGTAACTGTTTTTTTTTTTCTTTATGAAATATCTCAGAAAGCACTCTGTCGATTTTTGTGAAAATTAGCCGGTATTTCATTATGGGTCACGGATGATAACCCGATGTTTTAGTTTACTGTTATAGCCGTTACTAACACTATAACTGCCCATAACGGTTTTTCTTCTTTATGGAATATCTCAGAAAGTACTTGGCCGATCTTTCTGAAAATGTATAGATATGTTCTTTATGGGCGACGGATGATGCCCAGCATATTGGTTTGCCATTATGGCCGTTACTGCTCCGAAATCTAGCAGACAGGTCACACCGACACAATGTCAGAGCCTAAATGTTTAAACAGTTTTTCAGCGAGACGTCACGGTCTTACATGCTGTTTTGTCCGAGTTGACCCCTTCTTCTTGGATCTGTCTGTGACAGCTGCGCCTGTATCTGTTTGCCATTAAAACGGAGTTGCACGTGCCTCTGCTCTCTCTCTCTCTCTCTCTCTCTCTCTCTCTCTCTCTCTCTCTCTCTCCTCTCTCCCTCTCTCTCTTCTCTCTCCCCTCTTCTCTCCCTCTCTCCTCTCTCTCTCTCTCCCTCTCTCTCTCCTCCCTCCCTCCCTCTCTCTCTCCTCCCTCTCTCTCTCTCTCCTCCCTCTCTCTCTCTCTCTCTCCTTCTCTCTCTCCTCCCTCTCTCTCTCTCTCCCCTCTCTCCCTCTCTCTCTCCCTCTCCTCTCTCCCCTCTCTCCCTCTCTCTCTCTCTCCCTCTCTCTCCCTCTCTCTCCCTCTCCTCTCTCTCTCTCCTCCTCTCTCTCCCTCTCCCCTCTCCCCTCTCTCCTCTCTCTCTCCCTCCTCCTCTCTCTCTCCCTCTCTCTCTCCTCCTCTCTCTCCCTCTCTCTCTCTCCTCCTCTCTCCTCTCTCCCTCTCTCTTCTCTCTCCCCTCTCCTCTCCTCTCTTTAGAAAAAATATAGAATTAAGAAATATTGATTAACAAAATACTTCGTAGCTATCTCTCATAGTACATGTAGGACAATCCCCCCCCCCCCCCCCATTACCTAGGAAATAAAGAAATTTCGAACATTAATGATTAACAAATATTGCTCTACCACACATGACATCTCTATACAGTTAGTAGATGCAGAATCCCTTTGCCCCCCCCCCCATTACTGTAACAAAGGATTCAACATGAATAACAAATCAAACCAAACAAATGACCAATCATTCAATACAGTTTGTTCACCATCTTTTGACATTTGAAAACATAGAACAAACAATATTGGCGACATTTCGTTGACTTTCATGTTAACACCTAGAAACTTGTTCAGGATTCTTTTTGAAGCCATCAGTTGCACAACCGAAAGAAGGAGATAAAAAAAATCACGTGGAACGACTGTGGGTTTTTTTTTTAAACAGCCAGTCCTGTGTTCCACATCCACGTTGTCATTTGAGTATCTCTACAAAGCAGAGAAGTGATCACGACAAATGCCTTGATCTTTTACAAGAACACTGTTAACAGAAAATGCCGTCAGAAATTGGTCTTCTTAAAAGTTGAAAACGAAATGTCGCATCCACCTCACAGCTTGTTTTTCTTCCTCATGCTTTTTTTTTTATGTTGTTGTTGTTTTCAACGTCAGTTACCCAACACATTCTTCTGGTTTTAAGTCTGATAGGCGTTAGTCTTTCAGGAGAATGTTTACAGGGGAGTTGGGTTGGATAGGCAGTGGTGTCTTTGTTCTGTAGGAGAATGTTTACAGGAGAGTTGGGTTGGATAGGCAGTGGTGTCTTTGTTCTGTAGGAGAATGTTTACAGGAGAGTTGGGTTGGATAGGCAGTGGTGTCTTTGTTCTGTAGGAGACTGTTTACAGGAGAGTTGGGTTGGATAGGCAGTGGTGTCTTTGTTCTGTAGGAGACTGTTTACAGGAGAGTTGGGTTGGATAGGCAGTGGTGTCTTTGTTCTGTCCTGTCTCTGTATCCATGTGTATTCATATCTCCATTCTTTCTGTCCTTTCTCGTGTGCTCGTCTCTCTATCTCACCCACTGTCTGCCTGTCTGTCTGTTTACATACGGACTGTAAAGAGAAAACGAATTTTCTGATGCATACATTTGTGTTCATATTGATTTTCACTTAGGATTACCTGGAAGCAAGAGCCACTGCTTCTGCATTTTCTATCCTTTATTTGCATATCCCCTGACAGGGAAAACGCGTGTATAGGGGGTCATCGTATCATTGCCACACGACTCGTAAACTGTGGAAAGATAAACGGATCTCCTGATCTGCAATTTGGGGAAGGGGAAATACGGGTGCAATGAACGAGAAAAATCGACAGGACAGATAGAAGCCAAACACATCATATCAGATGATACAAATCCCCCACCCCACCCCCACGACTGCAGAGAGAGAGAGAGAGAGAGAGAGAGAGAGAGAGAGAGAGAGAGAGAGAGAGAGAGAGAGAGAGAGAGAGAGAGAGAGAGAGAGAGAGAGAGAGAGATATTAAATGAGAATGAAATGAAAAATGAAACGAAATGAAATGAATGAAATGAAAAATCATTTAATTATTTTGCAAAAGTAGCAAATAGCTTTCAGGAGACCGTGGGAACCTATAGTATATTGGGCGCCACACATTCTCTCTCTCTCTCTCTCTCTCTCTCTCTCTCTCTCTCTCTCTCTCTCTCTCTCTCTCTCTCTCTCTCTCTCTCTCTCTCTCTCTCTCTCTCTCTCTCTCTCTCTCTTTCACACACACACACACACACACACACACACACACACACACACACACACACACACACACACACACACACACACACACGCTGTCTGTCTGTCTGTATGTCTGTCTGTCTGCCTGCCTCTCTCTCTCTCTCTCTCTCATCTCCTCTCTCCCTCTCTCTCCTCCTCTCCTCTCTCTCTCTCTCCTCTCTCTCTCTCTCTCTCTCTCTCTCTCTCTCCTCCCGCCAGCAGCAAAGCCCATGTTTGGATATATATATATATCTGTGAAGAAGACCTAGTTGAAGGTTTTTGCAAAATAATTAAAAGATCTTTCATTTCATTCATTTCATTTCGTTTCATTTCATTTTCATTTCATCTCTGTCTCTGTCTCTGTCTCGTCTCTCCTCTCTCTCTCTCTCTCTCTCTCTCTCTCTCTCTCTCTCTTCTCTCTCTCTCTTCTCTCTCTCTCTCTCTCTCTCTCTCTCTCTCTCTCTCTCCATTCACCACACACACAGACACAGACACACACACACACACACACACACACACACACACACACACACACACACACACACACACACACACACACACACACACACACACACACACACACCTATACATGTGCGACAAAGCAGCGTGAGGCTGAACCGCCGATTTGTCGCACGTACGACAAATCGGCTTGTGCGACAAATCGGCGGTTCAGCACACCCCTTTTTCCGCTGATTTGTCGCACATACGACAAATCGGCGTGTGCGACAAATCGGCGGTTCCCACCTTTCCTCTTCGTCCTGATCTTC
>CM031609.1:88076034-88088481 GCA_018398815.1 Conus ventricosus
GTTGTCTGGCTGATTTACATTGATTGTTGTCCCTGTTGTCAGGTTGATTTGCAATCATTGTTGTCCCTGTTGTCTGGCTGATTTATATTCATTGTTGTCCCTGTCGTCTGGCTGATTTACATTCATTGTTGTCCCTGTTGTCTGGCTGATTTACATTCATTGTTGTCACTGTTGTCTGGCTGATTTACATTCATTGTTGTCCCTTGTTGTCTGGCTGGTTTACATTCATTGTTGTCCCTGTTGTCTGGCTGATTTACATTCATTGTTGTTCCAGTTGTCTGCCTGATTAACATTCATTGTTGTTCCTGTTGTCTGGCTGATTTACATTCATTGTTGTCCCTGTTGTCTGGCTGATTTACATTCACTGTTGTTCCTGTTGTCTGGTGATTTACATTCATTGTTGTCCCTGTTGTCTGGCTGATTTACATTCACGGTTGTTCCTGTTGTCAGGCTGATTTTACATTCATTGTTATCCCTGTTATCTGGTGATTTACATTCATTGTTGTCCTGTTGTCTGGTTGATTTACATTCATTGTCGTCTCTGTTGTCTAGCTGACTTACAATCATGGTTGTCCCTGTTGTCTGGCTGATTTACATTCATTGTTGTCCATGTTGTCTGGCTGATTTACATTCACTGTTGTTCCTGTTGACTGGCTGATTTACATTATTGTTGTCCCTGTTGTCTGGCTGGATTACATTCATTGTTGTCCTGTTGTCTGGTTGATTTATCATTCATTGTCGTCTCTGTTGTCTGGCTGATTTTTATTATAAACGTTGTCCCTGTTGTTGGCTGATTTACATTTATTGTTGTTCCTGTTGTCTGTCTGGTTTACATTCATTGTTGTCCCTGTTGTTTGGCTGATTACATTCATTGTTATCCCTGTTGTCTGGTTGATTTTACATTCATTGTTTGTCCTGTTGTCTGGCTGATTTACGTTCATTGTTGTTTCCTGTTGTCCGGCTGATTTACATTCATTGTTGTCCTGTTGTCTGGCTGATTTACATTCATTGTTGTCCCTGTTGTCTGGTGATTTACAATCATTGTTCTCACTGTTGTCTGGCTGATTTACATTCATTGTTGTCCCTGCTGTCTGGTTGATTTACTTTCATTGTCGTCTCTGTTGTCTGGCTGAATTTATTCATTGTCGTCCCTTTTGTCTGGCTGATTTACATTCATTGTTGTTCCTGTTGTCAAGCTGATTTACATTCATTGGTTGTCCCTGTTGTCTGGATGATTTACATTCATTGGTTGTCCCTGTTGTCTGGTTGATTTACATTCATTGTTGTCCCTGTTGTCTGGCTGATTTACATTCATTGTTGTCCCTGTTGTCTGGGCTGATTTACAATCATTGTTGTCCATGTTGTCTGGCTGATTTACATTCATTGTTGTTCCTGTTGTCTGGCTGATTTACATTCATTTGTTGTCCCTGTTGTCTGGATTATTTACATTCATTGTTGTCCCTGTTGTCTGGTTGATTTACATTCATTGTTGTCCCTGTTGTCTGGCCTGATTTATATTCATTGCTGTCCTGTTGTCTGCTGGTTTACATTCATTGTTGTCCCTGTTGTCTGGCTGATTTACATTCATTGTTGTAACTGTTGTCTGGTGGTTTACATTCATTGTTGTCCCTTTTGTCTGGCTGATTTACATTCATTGTTGTTCCAGTTCTCTGGCTGATTTACAATCATGGTTGTCCTTGTTGTCTGGCTGATTAACATTCATTGTTGTCCCTGTTGTCTGGCTGGTTTACATTCATTGTTGTTCCTGTTGTCTGGTTGATTTACACTCATTGTTGTCCCTGTTGTCTGGCTGATTTACATTCATTGTTGTCCCTGTTGTCTGGATGATTTACATTCATTTGTTGTCCCTGTTGTCTGGTTGATTTACATTCATTGTTGTCCCTGTTGTCTGGCTGATTTACATTCATTGTTGTCCCTGTTGTCTGGCTGATTTACAATCATTTGTTGTCCTTGTTGTCTGGCTGATTTACATTCATTGTTGTTCCTGTTGTCTGGCTGGTTTACATTCATTGTTGTCCCTGTTGTCTGGCTGATTTATATTCATTGTTGTAACTGTTGTCTGGCTGGTTTACATTCATTGTTGTCCCTTTTGTCTGGCTGATTTACATTCATTGTTGTTCCAGTTCTCTGGCTGATTTACAATCATGGTTGTCCTTGTTGTCTGGCTGATTAACATTCATTGTTGTCCCTGTTGTCTGGCTGGTTTACATTCATTGTTGTTCCTGTTGTCTGGATGCTTTACATTTCATTGTTGTCCCTGTTGTCTGGTTGATTTACATTCATTGTTGTCCCTATGTCTGGCTGATTTACATTCAATGTTGTCCCTGTTGTCTGGCTGATTTACAATCATTGTTGTCCATGTTGTCTGGCTGATTTACATTCATTGTTGTTCTGTTGTCTGGCTGGTTTACATTCATTGTTGTCCCTGTTGTCTGGCTGATTTTACATTCATTGTTGTAACTGTTGTCTGGCTGGTTTACATTCTTGTTGTCCCTTTGTCTGGCTGATTTACATTCATTGTTGTTCCAGTTCTCTGGCTGATTTACAATCATGGTTGTCCTTGTTGTCTGGCTGATTAACATTCATTGTTTCTCCCTGTTGTTGGCTGGTTTACATTCATTGTTGTTCCTGTTGTCTGGTTGATTTACACTCATTGTTGTCCCTGTTGTCCGGCTGATTTACATTCATTGTTGTCCCTGTTGTCTGGATGATTTACATTCATTGTTGTCCTGTTGTCTGGTTGATTTACATTCATTGTTGTCCCTGTTGTCTGGCTGATTTACATTCATTGTTGTCCTGTTGTCTGGCTGATTTCAATCATTGTTGTCCATGTTGTCTGGCTGATTTACATTCATTGTTGTTCCTGTTGTCTGGCTGATTTACATTCATTGTTGTCCCTGTTGTCTGGATTATTTACATTCATTGTTGTCCTGTTGTCTGGATTATTTACATTCTTGTTGTCCCTGTTCTTGGCTGATTTTCATTCATTGCTGTCCCTGTTGACTGGCTGATTTACATTCATTGTTGTCCCTGTTGTCTGGCTGATTTACAATCATTGTTGTCCATGTTGTCTGGCTGATTTACATTCATTGTTGTAACTGTTGTCTGGCTGGTTTACATTCATTGTTGTCCCTTTTGTCTGGCTGATTTACATTCATTGTTGTTCCAGTTCTCTGGCTGATTTACAATCATGGTTTGTCCTTGTTGTCTGGCTGATTAACATTCATTGTTGTCCCTGATGTCTGGCTGATTTACATTCATTGTTGTTCTGTTGTCTGGTTGATTTACACTCATTGTTGTCCCTGTTGTCTGGCTGATTTACATTCAGTGTTGTCCCTGTTGTCTGGCTAATTTACATGCATTGTTGTCCCTGATGTCTGGCTGATTTACATTCATTGTTGTCCCTGTTGTCTGGCTGGTTTTACATTCATTGTTGTCCCTGTTGTCTAACTGATTTACATTGATTGTTGTGCCTGTTGTTTGGCTGGTTTACATTCATTGTTGTCCCTGTTGTCTGGCTGATTTACATTCATTGTTGTCCCTGTTGTCTGGCTGGTTTTACATTCATTGTTGTCCCTGTTGTCTGGCTGGTTACATCGATTTCCTTTTACATGTGTTTCGGTTTCTTTCTGCAGTCACCTGACTTCCAAACCCACATTCCAAGAGACAACACTATGGGTACACCAGCACTAACCCACATTCCAAGAAGACAACACTATGGGTACACCAGCACTAACCCACATTCTCAAGAAGACAACACTATGGATACACCAGCACTAACACACATTCCAAGAAGACAACACTATGGGTACACCAGCACTAACCCACATTTCAAGAAGACAACACTATGGATTACATCCAGCTACTAACCCACATTTCAAGAAGACAACACCATGGATACACCAGCACTAACCCACATTTCAAGAAGACAACACTATGGATACACCAGCACTAACCCACATTCCAAGAAGACACACTATGGATACACACAGCACTAACCCACATTTCAAGAAGACAACACTATGGATACACCAGCACTAACCCACATTTCAAGAAGACAACACTATGGATACACCAGCACTAACCCACATTTCAAGAAGACAACACTATGGATACACCAGCACTAACCCACATTCCAGAAGACAACACTATGGATACACCAGCACTAACCCACATTCCAAGAAGACAACACTATGGATACACCAGCACTAACCCACATTCCAAGAAGACAACACTATGGATACACCAGCACTAACCCACATTCCAAGAAGACAACACTATGGGATACACCATCACTAACCCACATTTCAAGAAGGACAACACTATGGATACACCAGCACTAACCCACATTTCAAGAGGACAACACTATGGATACACAGCACTAACCCACATTCTCAAGAAGACAACACTATGGATGCATCAGCTTAACCCACATTCCAAGAAGACAACACTATGGATACACCAGCACTAACCAAATTTCAAGAAGACAAACACTATGGATACACCAGCACTAACCCACATTTCAAGAAGACAACACTATGGACTACACCAGCACTAACCCACATTCTCAAGAGACAACACTATGGATACACCAGCACTAAGCCACATTTCAAGAAGACAACACTATGGATACACCAGCACTAACCCACATTCTCAAGAGAACAACACTATGGATACACCAGCACTAACCCACATTCTCAAGAAGACAACACTATGGATACACCAGTACTAACCCACATTTAAGAAGACAACACTATGGATACACCAGCACTAAACCACATTCTCAAGAAGACAACACTATGGATACACCAGCACTAATCCACATTTCAAGAAGAAACCACTATGGATACACCAGCACTAACCCACATTCCAAGAAGACAACACTATGGATACACCAGCACTAACCCACATTCCAAGAAGACAACACTATGGATACACCAGCACTAACCCACATTCCAAGAAGACAACACTATGGATACACCAGCACTAACCCACATTCCAAGAAGGACAACACTATGGATACACCAGCACTAACCCACATTCCAAGAAGACAACACTATGGATACACCAGCACTAACCCACAGTCCAAGAAGACAACACTATGGATACACCAGCACTAACCCACATTCTCAAGAAGACAACACTATGGATACACAGCACTAACCCACATTCTCAAGAAGACAACACTATGGATACACCAGCACTAACCCACATTTCAAGAAGACAACACTATGGATACACCAGCACTAACCCACATTTGAAGAAGACAACACTATGGATACACCAGCACTAACCCACATTTCAAGAAGACAACACTATGGATACACCAGCACTAACCCACATTTCAAGAAGAAACCACTATGGATACACCAGCACTAACCCACATTTCAAGAAGACAACACTATGGATACACCAGCACTAACCCACATTTCAAGAAAGAAACCACTATGGATACACCGCACTAACCCACATTTCAAGAAGACAACACTATGGATTACACCCAGCACCTAACCCACATTCTCAGAAGACAACACTATGGATACACCGGCACTCATACTGTTTCCTCATCGACTCAGGCTTAAACCTGTCTGCATGTATACGACACATTTCAAAAGGGTGAAGACGGATGTGCGCTTAGTGTGTTGTGTTCTTGTGCTGTAAGGTTTAAAATCTTGTGTGGGCAGAGTCGGGAAAAATAAAAAAGTTGTGCTTACTGTGTCTTTTTCCTCGTCAGCAACATGGACAATCTCTTGAATGACAAGTATACAATCTCTGGTGATTAAGATGGATGCACCACTTTCATTTCGCCACTAAACGCAAAAAATATCTGATCTGCTCTTCAGTTTTTGGCAGCAATGCTGTACTATCATTTCTAACCACAAAGAAATCAAACAGCTCACATTCAAGTTCGGGAACCATGAAAGGAGATAAATGTGTGCAAATGAACACAAAGAAACAAACAAAGAAGTCAATGATTTGAATTTATTACCATATGCCTTAGGCCTGTGTGTGTGTGTGTGTGTGTGTGTGTGTGTGTGTGTGTGTGTGTGTGTGTGTGTGTGTGTGTGTGTGTGTGTGTGTGTGTGACGTACTTCCGGTTGAGTCTGTAAGCTGTCTTTTCAACTGCTCTTGAAAAAAAAATTGTGATTTTGTGGAGTTAGTGAGCTAACTGTAATATTTTACAGTTTACGTGTGTTCTTAACTTGTCGTGGACATTTGTGTAAAGTGCGTTCGTCGCCAATTGAAACAGTGAAGTGTTTTTGTATATTTTAGAGTCGAGTCGGTTTTTTTGCTAGTCTAGTAACTGACCTTCACCATGTCTCAAGTTGACCCAAGTAGTTTATCCGCTGAGATCTTGAGGAACATCAGGTTTGATGACCTTGATATTGAAGGGGCTGTTCTGGGCGCATGGAACGACAGAAATAAGTCGTGTCCGTCTGCCAAAGGCAAAGGGAAAGGGAAAAGAACGAGTGGGTTAACAATGACGTCAATGGTTGATGCTGGAGATATTGCGTCACGAGTTGTAGAACTCCTCGTTCCAGTCTTGGAGCTGCATTAAAGAAAACTGTGGATGTCTGTATTAAGGAGGTGGTTACAGAACTGTCAGAAAAGGTGTCTGAAAAACTCAGATGTATTTCAGAGAAGGCTCAGCAGGGACATCTTTTGCTGCGATACGAGCAGGATAGGCTGGATCAATATCAGCGAAGGGAAACCATGAGAATCAATGGACTCAAAGAAGAGGAGAACGAAGATCTGGTGGAAAAAGTGATGGAGTTGGGGAAGAAAGTTGGGGTAGATCTAGAAGTCAAGGATATATCTGTTGTGCATAGAACCGGCCTAAAAAAACAAGAAAGCCCCAAGACCAGTGCTGGTGAAGTTCACTTCACGAAGAAGCAAGGCGAACCTCATGATGAGAAGAGAGATCTGCGCAAACATGACCTGAACGACGAACTGACACCCCTACGCTTCAAATTATTCAAAATTTGTAAGGCAGCACCTGGTGTGGACAGGGTATCCACTACCCATGATGGCAAAATTGTCAGTTGAAGGCCGCCCCTGGGAGGAACAGCAGTGGCAGTGCGGGATCTTCCGGCAGCAACGCGGTGTACGTAGAGTCACCTGACGACCTTTTCCGGATCGGTGTGACGAAGGTAGACTACACGGCGCTTGGGCTTCAGCATTTCATCTACACAGCTAGGGGTTTTGCCGGAGGTCGTGGTGATTCATCTAACTCATGTGTTAGTCTCACGTTTATGGACTTGTAGCAGTACTCATTCTTCATCTTGTCTATGTTGTTGGTATTTGTTTCTATTCTTCCAATCAATCTTCTGATGAGCAAATCATACTAGTGCGGTAACTTCAACTGTGAAATCCCTTTTGCTTTGAAGCTTGCGTTTCTAATTGTGATGTTAACGATGACTATGTTCTTGATATGGATGTGGATCACACTGTTCGCCATGATCGTGAGCTGGCTTTTGTATCTTTATATGTGTGTGGATTGCGTTCCCGTCTCAGTGTTTGGAATTTGTGAACTATATTCAACTATTCGACATTGCCGTTTCCTTGAGACTAAAACTGATGACCAAGATGCTTTATTTATCTCTGATTGCTTCCAGTGACTGGGATATGACATTAAACTGTTAACAGAAAATGCCTGTCTAATCGACGTTCTGGTGGTATTGGAATAGCCATCAAAAGCAAGCTATCTACGTGTGTGGAGATTTTACCTTATTCTGGTGGATGTGTGGCTTGTGTCTATTAAAAAGATCATTGTCAGGTTATGATAAAGACTGTCTGATTGGTGCGTATACATCCTCCCGAAAGTTCAGTTTATAGCAATGTTGAACTGTTTGATGTGATTGAAACGGAATTGCTATCATACAAGATAAATATAAGGATTGTTATGTTTGTTGTTGGGCGATTTTAATGCTTATACCAAAGTATGAATGATTTTATTGATATGAATCAGTTCACTCAGTCTGTGTTCTCCGATGTTCTCTATGATATGAGCGAAGATAATTTCCAACCTTGTCAAAGATCATCTCAAGATAGCAGAGGCCTAATAACTATGGTTATCGTCTCTTAGATTTATGTAAATCACTGTCAATATACATTTTAACGGAAGAATTGGTTCAGATGCTGGTATTGGAACATGCACATGTAAAGGAAGCACAGTTGTTGATTATATCATTGGTTCTAGATATTGATGGAAATGCAAGTAAGTTTAAAGTTGATGTTTTTGATGCGTTGTTCTCTGATGTGCATTGCCCATTATGCCTGTCTCTTCCAGTTAAAACCTGTTTTGTTTCCAATGAAACCTAATGGTACTAAACACTCTCTGCATCAAAGGTATGATGGTGCAGAGATTAGAAGATGGGATAACAACAGATGTAATGAATATAAAGAACATTTAGCAAATTACAATGTTGATGAAATTGTAACTTTATTTGAGCAAGGCACAATATCAATCAGTGAAATGAATAAGCGGTTTTCGTCAATTCTTGTGATTCAGCGAAGGATACATTTGGTACTTACTCTAATACTTACAATATAGATATTCAACGAGGCAGAATCAAAGCTGGTTTGATAAGGAGTGTAAGGTTTCTCGAAGCCAGTACTTTAAAGCAAAGCATAAAGTTAAATGTTCAAAATACTGTGCCTAATCTAAATAATCTTGCTGCTAAAAGCAAAGAATTAAAAATGTTTTGAGACGATCTGAAAGAAGAGCAACGAGAAAATGGCATAGAGAATTGCGAGCTTTAAAAACTAGAAATCCAAGGGATTATTGGAGGAAAATTAAAGGCAAAAAAGCTTCATCATGTCCTATACCTCTTGAAGAGCTTAAAATCATTTCCAGTCCCTTAATCAAAATACTGGATGTAATGATATAATTTTTAGTAATGAAGTATCTGAAGGAATATCAATCTAGACATTTTAAATGATTCAATTACTGAGGATGAAATTGAAAGAGTCATTAAATGTTTAAAGAATAATAAAGCAGCAGGAGTTGATTTAGTAAGGAATGAATATATAAAGAATAGTGTTCCTTATATGACAAAGTTTTATTGTTTATTGTTTAATCGTGTTTTGGATTCTGGTATTATACCAGAAGATTGGGTGACAGGGTTAATTGTACCACTCTATAAAGGCAAAGGAGATCAACAAGACTGCAATAAACTACAGAGGGATAACACTGTTAAGTTGTGTAGGCAAATTATTCACGTCAATTCTAAATAGCAGACTTACTTATTTTGTTGAAATGAATGGACTTATTTCAGAAAACCAAGCAGGTTTTTAGACGCATGCATTCAACGCTTGACCATGCTTTTGTTCTTAAATCATTGATTGACAGTTTTGCAATCAACAATGGAAAATTATACTGTGCTTTTATTGATTACAGAAAGGCATTTGATTCTATTTGGAGACAATGCTTTTATGGCACAAACTGTTGAGTCAAGCATATCTGGGAAAATTCTGCACGTTGTAATCAATATGTATGATCAAATAAAATCGTGCATTTTTCTAAAATGGTCAAAATCAGAGTTCTTTGGCAGTTTTAGGGGGAGTTCGTCAAGGAGAAAACCTTTCACCCTTATTGTTTTCATTATTTTTAAATGATTCTACAACAGTTCCTTATTGACAATAACTGTTCTACTCTAGAATATGATTTAACGCAAGAGTTAAAACTTGAACAGTTTATTAAATTGCTTGTATTGTTATATGCTGATGATACAATTTACTGGCAAATTCTAAATCAGCTTTGCAAAAAGAACTTAATGCCTTACATATATATTGCATGCAATGGCAATTAGAAATAAATCCAAAGAAAACAAAATAGTTGTCTTTCATGGTCGAAATAGTATGCGTGAAATTTTTTCTTTGGGAATGAAAAATAGAGGTTCTTAATTCAATAAATACTTAGGCATCGAGTTCAGCAGAACAGGTTCGTTTTTATCAAAGCAAAAAAATGTGCTTTATAATCAGGCTGTCAAGGCAATGTTTTCATTATTACAATTGCAAGGAGCAGAAATTGCCAATTGATGTTTGCATACAATTATTTTATTCCATAGTGTACCTGTGTTGTTGTATGGTTGTGAAATTTGGGGTTATGAAAATGTTGATATTTAGAAAAGTTACAGTTACGTTTTTAAAGTATTTATTTAGATTAAATAAAATGTACAATGACTTCAATGATTTATGGTGAAACCGGAATCTATCCTTTATCTGTACTGATTAAAGTAAGATGATAAGGTTCTGGGCTAACTTAGTTGTTCCTGATTCTAAGAAGCATTCAAACAAAGTATATAATATCTTACATGAACTATATACAAAAGGAATTTTCGTTTCACCCTGCTTAGTTATGTTAAAAGCATTTTATTTGAAACTGGTTTTGATTGTGTTTGGGAATCTCATTCATTCACAAACAGAAATAACTTTGTAAGTGTGTTAAAAAGGAGTTGCAAAATAATTATGCTCGTGATTGGCGCAGTTCTCTTGAAAACAGCAACAAGTGTGTATTCTATAAAGTATAAAGACTGTCTTTGGAAAAGAACATTATATTTCTACCTTACCAGATATTTATGTTATACCTTTATTCAAATTTAGATGTAGTAACCATAAATTGCAAATTGAAATTGGAAGACACCATAATGTTCCAAGAGAATTGCGTATTTGTCGTAACTGTGAAATGGGTGAAATTGGAGATGAATTCCATTGCATCATGGAATGTCCAAAATTAATGAACTTCGTGAAAAATTCATCCCTAAAAATATCTAAAACCAAAGTCTGTTTTCAACTTTTGTAATTTATTTCAAAAAGGAAGACGCATTTGTTTGAATATTAGTAAGTTTCTAAAAAATGGGAAGATTGTTTAATGAGATCGTTACAGTTCACCAGAATTCAGCATTTCGCAACTATGTTCACACATTGTTCTGAGTGAGTTTCCTATTTCTCTTTGTTACATTTGTATCCTCCATGCCCCAGCAGGGGTCAAAGGATTAAATTTGAATTGAATTGAATTGTGTGTGTGTGTGTGTGTTTATACATGACGGAAAGAAGAACTGCGCCATTGATCTCTTAATGGAATAACACTGCAAACAACAACAACAACAACACAAGCACACACACACACACACACACACACACACACACACACACACACACACACACACACACACACACACACACACGCACACACACACACACACACACACACACACACACACACACACACACACACACACACACATAACACACACACACACACACAACAAGACCTCTGCTAAAGCTGAATGCGTGCTGTGATCCGCCCTTTGAATCAGTTCAAACTGAAAGAGAAGCATCCAGCGAACTAAGGGGTAGTCGGGACAGACTAAAGACACACAAAACGAAAAAGGACATACAAAACACACAGAACGCAATGTTTACGTTCATATCACGTGAGAGCGCGGACGAAAGGCCTCGGAGCAGGCGATATGAATGGTTCTGTCTTCAAGACGGGTAAAAATGGTCCATATATGCTGCTAAAGAAACACTTTACATTTATGATATATTTCTCTTATTGTTTATTTTCATTTTCGTTCTTCCTTTCTTTCAAATCTTTGTCAAATTCATAACTGTAATGAGGGAGAAATTGTTAGCATGCACTTTTATCCCACTATCAAACTCTTTAAGAAATTACAGTGCAGTGTTAGTATACTTTAACAGTGAACACTCTGTAGATGAGAGAGCCATGACAACCATTTGACAGCGTTCATTCTCACCGAAGAAACTGCAATAATATCATCACTAATGTAAATCAATATTACATCCAATGAAATGGTAAAAGCAATCTCTCATCAACCAATTAAATGGTTGGAAGATGAGGAGGAGGACAGCTTGACGTGACGTGCATTGTGGATGGGTAATGGGTGACGATACTTATAGCCCAGCCGACCGCAAACAGCCATGTCAGGACTGTCACCGCCTTGAAGTCAACTTGCAAATCATTAAAAAAAAGAAGAAAAAAAGGCTCATTCATACCGCCGTTAAAAATGTACCTTCTAACAATTTAAGTTCAATTCAAAGAATTTAGGTTTCTTTAAGCTGTACATGTGAACAGACAGACGGACAGACAGATAAATGGATAGATAGATGACTGAACGGACAGGGAGATAGATAGATAGATAGATAGATAGATAGATAGATAGATAGATAGATAGATAGATAGATAGATAGATAGATAGATAGATAGATAGATAGATAGATAGATATAATAGATAGATAGATAGATAGTGATGGATAGATAGGTGGACGGATAGATGGTATGGATGGACAGATAGATAGAAAGATAGAGAGATAGACAGATGGATAGACAGATGGATAGACAGACAGACAGACAGACAGAACGAACGACGAACGACGAAATGTTGTTAATGAGGGAAGTCA
>CM031609.1:88088581-88103581 GCA_018398815.1 Conus ventricosus
GGGGGTTTGTACGGTCGTAGTGGAGTGAAGGAGTGACGACCTCACACGCCCCGCAAGGACCACACAATAAAGATTACGATACACACCCCATTTATTCACACCAACATAGAGTCATAAATAAGCATTCCAACACACACAACATGCACAATCACAATCAAGCATTTCAACACACGACATACACACAATTAAGCATTCCAACACACACAGCATGCACAATTATAAATAAACATTTCACCATACGACGTACACAATCACTATCACAACATTTCAAAACATATAACATATACACAATTATAAATAAACATTTCCAGCATCCATCCCTTTCCACACCATGGAGTGCCTCCACACCCCTGCCTCTCCCAAGTCTACTGGGAGCACCCTGTCGCACTAGGTGCTCCGAACCGGGTCGGCTCTTGAAGAGAGTCGTTCAAGGCCGACACCCTCGACACACACACAGGGCAGTGAAGAGCGCGTTCCGGGGGGGGGGGGGGGGGGGGGGAGAACGTGGCGTTGTTACTGGAGGTCCTGGACGGGGATCAGGGCCGGCCAGTCAAGCCGGCGGGCTTTTCTACCAGTCCGCGGTCCCGACCAGAGCGTGGCCTCAACCAGCGCGTGGCACCAACCAGCCCCGCGGTCCCAACCAGAGCGTGGCCTCAACCAGCACGTGGCACCAACCAGTCCGCGGTCCCAACCAGAGCGTGGCACCAACCAGTCCAGACTCCGGATGAAGCCCCCCGGGAGGGGGAAAAACGTAGCTGGGGGAGAGAAGAAAGGGAGGGAAGGATGAAGGGTACTGGAACCCCGCCGTCAGTACATCTGACCCATGCTGTTAAATCCTAACAGCCACTCGCATGATGGGCGAGGGGAGGTCTACTAAATACACCAACAACACCAGCTCAACACAGACCTGAGCATAACACAGCACACCAACCAAAATCAGGAATGTTCATTAAAGTCTTCTCACACGAAGCAGGTAAAAGACTGCATTAAATCAACAGGCTATAAAACAAATATGAATTATCTTCACCCTTCTCTCACTCACGTTTAACAATTTCCTTTCTTAGGAAATAAACCAACACAGCGACCATCGCTTTATAACTGCCACCACATTTGCAAATAATAATTCATGGCATAATTGTCACATTTTATAGCCACATTCCAAAATAACACAAATCTCTAACCACGCATCCGAACGACAAATCATGCGTACGCACGCTCGCAACATAAAACTCGTTCTCCTTGCACACACAAACAGACGGTGGCCGAAGGATAAGATCCGGTGAATGTGACAGGGGCGGACGAGCGAGACCAAGCAAGTACCAACCCTGAATCACCAGGTTCTCTCCCATCCACACCGACTACCGCATCACGAGATGCATAAACAGGAGAAAGAATTTTGGATATAATTTAGGATGGCCAGGTTAAAGATTGAATTAACCAGAGAAAAAGGTCTCAAACAATATTTCTTTTACAATTTTGCAAACAAAAGAAAATTGCGCAAAAGAGAAGAATAAGCCGGCTAACAACAACAAACCAAAACAAACAAACCACGAAACTGATGCTTACCAGCTACCCGTGGGTGACCCCGAAGAGGCGGTCAAACGACTCTCTCTGCCCTCTGTCCAGTCGAGAGGACAGAAGCGCAGATGCGGAAAAAGAAGAAGTGATGTCCCTCTCCTACAGGCCGACTGTAGGAATTGAAGATACCGACGTACCTTCGACGATACGGTGAAGAACCAAGACCGAGCAGGCGCTCCCAGAGACATCTTCCGCTCGAGTAAGAGCTACCTCCCTCAGCGATGGCGGCCAACATGCCACGCTACGTCACAGAGTGAGCATACTTCAAACTAAAAGAAAATGAAGCAACGTGCGACAGGTAAAAAGACAGGCGAGAGGCCGATAGACAGCAAGTTCGAGAGAAAGGTACCAGCCACCCGTGAACCTGCAGGATGAATAGCACGGGCAGTGGAATTAGAGAGAGAGAGAGAGAGAGAAAGCAAACCGAACGTGAGCTGAACTACACCAAAGGTGCAACCACACCACAAGCCACATTAAGGGACAGATATACGACAACAACGACGACAATAAACAAATGAATAATTCCGCCACCCCAGTTGGGTCAAACGTCGTAGGCCTCGTGACAAACTCGTGACAGTATTGCTAAAAGAAAGATCAATGACATTTTCCCATGAAAAAATACCCATGAAAAGTATGGTCATTACAAAATCATAGTGCTTAATCAAAGTGGCAATTTCATTTGAAAACATTGCCATAAATCTCCATAAACCAAAGAAAAATTAAAATGTTCAGTAGCGCGTGAATCCGCCCTGAGCCTGGATGACCGCCTCAACCCTGCGTCGCATCCCTCCAGTCAGTCGCCGGATCTGTTGCATCGTCAGTTGCTGCCACTCCTGATGCAGTGCAGCTTCCAGTTGATGCAGATTTTGTGGAGGAGGGTCCAAGGTCTGCAAACGACGGCCAGTCATGTCCCAGATGTGCTCCAGTGGATTGAGGTCTGGGCTCATGGCAGGCCATGGCAGGGTCTGCACTGCTTCTTGCTGGAGAAAGCCTGTTACTGCTTGAGCACGATGCGGCCTGGCGTTGTCATTCATGTACACTGGTCTGGTGGCATGTGGGTGGTTGTCAAAATGGGGCACAACGACCGGCTCAAGGACATCTCAGATGTACCGTCCGCCTGTGAGGGTTCCTTGAATGGTAATCAAATCCAGCTTGCAGTCGTGTGAGAGGCACCCCCAGACCATTATGGAACCGCCACCGTGAGGAACAGTTGCCTGTATGTTCCTGGGCGCATAGGCTGTATTTGGGCGTCTCCAAACCCTTGATCTTCCATCAGTGACGTGCAGCAGGAATCGGCTTTCGTCCGACCAGTGTATCTTTCTCCAGTTCCTCAGGTTCCACCCCGCCGAGCGAGACACCAGTCCAAACGCCGTCTTTTGTGGTGGTCAGTCAACAGAGGGCGCTTGATAACCCTCCTCGCCTTATATCCGTGGGCTTTTAAGCGGTTCTGCAATGTTCTCGTGGAAAGTTGTCTGTTAGGCATCCACTGTCGTTTCAAGCTGGTGCTTGTGGCGAATGGCTCAAGGCGTATCATGCGAAGTAGAGCCCTGTCTTCGCGCTGTGACGTTGCATGTGGTCGGCCAGATCGTGGGCGGTCCTGTACATGGTTGGTTTGCTGGTGTTTCCTCACCAGCCGGCTGATGACAGTGTAGTGGAAGCCCAAGTGACGCCCGATTACTTTGAAGGACATTCCGGTGGAATGCATGCCAATAATTTGCCATCGTTTGGCCTCAGCTATCCTCCTTCGCACCAGATTTCTTTGCAAAGAATATCTTTTCTTAAAACCAACTGTGATTGCTAAACTGGATGACTCACCAAACCTCAATTTTAAAAATTTAAAAAAACCGTAATGCACGTGCATGCCACACCATGACTATGCTTCACATACACGCCTGACTGGTTTTATCCTTTCAATGACACACCATTCTTGACAAAGTTGAAAGTTTTGTGGTCATACATTGTTGTTGTCAATTCTGACACTTGAAAATATAAGGGGGTGCTTAACTTTTTTCTCTGTGTATAATTGAGTAACTAAACCTAAGTGGGGATTTTTATGTGACATAGACAGACTGAGAGATGTTGAATCGACGAGAGAGAGAGAGAGAGAGAGAGAGAGAGAGAGAGAGAGAGAGAGAGAGAGAGAGAGAGAGAGAGCGAGAGAGAGAGAGAGAGCTCAGAACTCAGAATATTTTACTTGACAGGCCACAGGCCCATATCAAAGTGAGTGAACAGAGAGAGAGAGAGAGAGAGAGAGAGAGAGAGAGAAACAGAGACAGAGAGTAATGGGGTGGTGCGGGCGGAAGGCTGGGGCAGGAGGGGGTTGCACACACGTGTCCTCCCTAAGGAAGCACAAGCCATTCATTGTCATAGATGACATTACTGTGTACCCGGCCTGAGCTTTCCATCTTGTTAGCAGCGTCGCCACATGCAGCGGTGAATATTCCAACAAGGCTGTGGACTGAATTCACAACCAGTCATTTCCAAAGGTCAGGGAGATCAAATGGGTTAAATAGGAGGAACACATTGGATTCAGAACTTCATATCTTCCATCTTTCTCTCTCTCTGTCTGTCTGTCTCTCTCTGCCTGTCTTTCTCTGTGTCTCTGTCTGTCTGTCTGTCTGTCTGTCTGTCTCTCTCTCTCTCTCTCTCTCTCTCTCTCTCTCTCTCTCTCCTCTCTCTCTCTCTCTTACAACTGTTTTCCTTAAATAGAGAATAACTGTTATTGTCTCTCTCTCTCTCTCTCTCTCTCTCTCTCTCTCTCTCTCTCTCTTACAACTGTTTTCCTTAAATAGAGAATAACTGTTATTGCATATCTCTCTCTCTCTCTCTCTCTCCTCTCTCTCTCTCTCTCTCTCTCTCTCTCTCTCTCTCTGGAGTGGACAGCTAGTGTCCAGTCACGGGCAGTGTGTGGCACCTAATTGCCTTGTTTTCAGATCACTAAATAAAAGACGAGCTTAAAGAATTCATCAAAAGAAAAGTGCAAAGGCGGGTTGACAGACTCCAAAAGCAGAACAAAGATAGCAGCGAACGATGGTAAAACAGGACACAAAAATGTCAAAGAGAATGAGAGTACAGATAAAACTAGCAGCACAAAATGACCACGGGGCAGGAATAAGACGTTGTGTTGGAAGAGCCCCCCAGCATCCCCACAGGGACACGCAAAGAGCGTGAGGCGCACTGTCCTTCTAACGGCTGGTGTTTCTTTCTTCAGCGTGGACTACGATCATTTCCTACACAGGGGCCGCTGGGACTGATTTCCCATGGGACTTCCACGCTAGCTCGTTGTCAGGTATTCAAATTAGAAATGCTGGGTAAAGGCAACCCATCTGTTCATGCGTTTTTTTCCGGACTCTTTCCCTTTTCTCTCTTTCTCGTTTTCTTTTATGTTGTCTGCAGTCTGTCTTGTTTCATGACTGGGTTTTATTGAATATTGTCGCTTTTGTGCTTGAGCATGTCATGTTTCAGAGGTCACCCCGCAAAATTAATTGCACTTGCTGGGAGCTGGTGGAGCACATTGAGGTGCAAATTATTTCAATTGTATGGCAGGAACTAGTGTGATGCCAGGGATCCGGGAGTTTGGTTTTATATGTAAAAGTGTTCCATGAAGGAACGTTCATTTCGTCACTCATTACCACTGCTACAGAGTGATAGTGGTAGAGTGTTCCTCTTCAAGGGCGTGACTAGGTTGTTGGATTCAAGCGCAGGTCACCCACTTCTAAATCTTGTCTCCAAGACCAGTTTCCGAGGTGTGTGTGTGTGTGTGTGTGTGTGTGTGTGTGTGTGTGTGTGTGTGTGTGTGTGTGTGCTTTTGTTTTTCAGAAGTTCAAAATAGAATGAGACTGGGAACAGTAAACGATAAACAATAAACAAGTGGTATAACTTTTGCTCCCATAAGAAAACCTAACACAAGACTTTATTCAAGACTGGCACAGCCTTTTTTTTAATGTTTTGTTTTTCCAGTGTTTTAACTAGCTGTTTAATCATTGCCTACTGCAAATTCATGGCAGTGTTTTAACTAGCTGTTTAATCATTGCCTACTGCAAGTTCATGGCAGTGTTTTAACTAGCTGTTTAATCATTGCCTACTGCAAATTCATGGCTTAGCAGAGGTAATGTAGGACATGTTGAGTAGTTCGCACCCATGAACGCACTCTTGATAACACTGGATCATCTCTCTCAATCTTCTATCTCACTCTTTTTCCTTCAGTAACCGTGATGACAGAGGAAAAATGGCAGTAGATATGCTTCAGTCACCGTGATGACAGAGGCAACATGACAGTAGATATGCGTAGAGGAGGGTGTTAGGACCTATCACCCATCGTTGGCTTAGCTAGAGTGCTTTCTTTTGCCCCTTTTCATTTTTGTTTAAGCATTTCAGTTCTCTGTTGGTTTTGAGTGTTCTCTCTCTCTCTCTCTCTCTCTCTCTCTCTCTCTCTCTCTCTCTCTCTCTCTCTCTCTCTCTCTGCGTCCCGGACCCAGACACCGACCGGCGCTGGCCGTGACGCCGGCTGCCACGTCCCCGTGCTGCCCCGAAACGGGGAGATCCCTGTTCCGGAAACACAGGCGACCATTTCGAAAATACGCCGTCTTGCCCTGTGATCGCTGTCGACGCAGCTCCCCCTGCTGACGGACTGTCAGATCACCAGCCACGCGGATACCCAAGGTGTCCGACATGTCCTTTCTGCAGTCGCCCTCTTGTAGGATGGAAATCTTGTCACTCCAGCTACGCATTCGCGCGACCAGAGTTCGAGGTCTGCCATCTTGGTACTTGGGGCCTACCCGATGAGCCCGCTCTATATCTTCCATAGACCATGTCTTGATAGGGTAAAAACGAGTGAGCAGCTGTACAACTTTGCGAACACACGTTATGTAATCTTCTCGCTGATCTTCTTGAACATTGAAAAATCTGACGTTATACTGTCGAGAAAAAGTTTCCAGTTTATCTTGGTGATTATGTAAACGTTCAATCGTGTCCAGGAGGTAATCTTTCCATTGGAAGAGTTGGGAGAACTGACGCTCAAAGACAGAACATTTATGCGAGAGACACGACAGTTCCTCCCTTTGTCCCCTATTTTCGTCCCTCAGTGAACAACACAGGGATCGAAGAGCACAAAGATCAGTCTGGTGAAAATCGTGGCCCTGGGCTTGAGTGGTGTGTTTGTAAGTGGGTCCGGGGTTCAACTCAATGTCTCCACATCGAATGAGGACTAAACTCCAATACAGGTAAGTTAATGTACACCCCATCAACACACCATATGGCCTGTCCTTCAAACGTATTACTCGCGTTATCATCTTCCTGACCAACACTTCCCTTTGTGCCATGAAACTCCAAAAAGTCCACAGAAAACCACCACAAACGTGCCGGAAAACCAAGGAAGCCGACGGCATAGCTTGAGGAATGCAACACAACGCAAGACTCGAAAACAGCTCACAGTCACATAAACATTTGCAGAAAGGGAGCACCGGAGAAAACACGTCCGCTCGCTGCGACTGCTTGCGCGCGTCTCCACCTTGTTCTAAACGGTGACGTGCCTGTTGTCCACACCTCCATCGCTTCCACCCGTTCCCCTCTGCCGTGTGCTTCCGCTCGCTCCCCTCCACCCGTCACTTCCACCCGTCCGCCTCCGCCATGTGCTTTCACCTACTCCTCTCCACCTATCACTTCCACCCATTCCCCTCTTTCACATGCTTCCACCCACTCCCCTCCACCTGTCACTTCCACCCATTCCCCTCTCTCACATGCTTCCACCCACTCCCCTCCACCTATCACTTCCACCCATTCCCCTCTCTCACATGCTTCCACCCACTCCCCTCCACCCGTCACCCCCCACCCGTCCCCCTCTGCCATATGCTTCCATCCACTTTCCTCCATCTTCAACTTCCACCCGTCCCCCTCTGCCATATGCTTCCACCCACTCCCCTCCTTCCACTTCCATCCGTCCCCCTCTGCCACATGCTTCCACCCACTCCCCTCCTTCCACTTCCATCCGTCCCCCTCTGCCACATGCTTCCACCCACTCCCCTCCTTCCACTTCCATCCGTCCCCCTCTGCCACATGCTTCCACCCACTCCCCTCCTTCCACTTCCACCCGTCCCCCTCTGCCAGATGCTTCCACC
This sequence comes from Conus ventricosus, assembly GCA_018398815.1. Lineage (NCBI taxonomy): Eukaryota > Metazoa > Mollusca > Gastropoda > Neogastropoda > Conidae > Conus > Conus ventricosus. Next base: position 88,096,276 of record CM031609.1, read on the forward strand.
CACTCCCCTCCTTCCACTTCCATCCGTCCCCCTCTGCCACCTACTTCCAGTCGATCCCCTCCACCTTCTACTTCAATCCATTCCTCTCTGCCTTCCATTTCCACTTGTTCGTCTTCACCCTCCACTTCCAACCGTCCATGTCCATCACCGACTTCCATCTACCCCCCTGTGCCTCCTACAGCCATTCACCCCTCTCCTTCCACCTCCACCTGTCCCCTTCCATCTTGTGTTTCTAGACATCCAGTGCCGCCCTCCGTATCCTCCTTTCCCCCTCCTCTGTGTAGCATGCACGAGTTTCCCACCCTGCCCAGAACCAGTACAACCCAGGAACAGAGGACTGACCCCCGCACGTCCTGAGCGAATCCAGAGCCAAAGCAACCACCCTGAGGCCCACACATACTGCCGTGACTTAAGACCTGGTCCACCTTCCCATGTGGAGGCGTCAAGTCCTGGCGTAACTACGGGTTGCAATGACGTGCACCAGGTAGGAGTTCCTGTCAGTGCTTCCCAGGATCTTCAAAAACAGAGGGTGTCCTTGGTGAACCCTGCGCACGATGTGGAAAACCAGTCCAAGGGTGTGACGGGTGCAGTGACGGAGGGTCTCAGCACTGGCGAGAGTCACAGTACCGTGGTGGTGGAGAACCCTAGCCCCTCTCCGTGGCAGGTATCTATGGTAAGTGAAACCGAGGGCCAGTTCTCAGGCTCCGGTCCTTGTACTCGCAGTCGAGTACGAACCAGACAGACACAGCTCACAGAAAGATTTTTAAGAACCCATCCAAGAGGTAGTCCTGGACGTAATAAAGAACAAAACTGTGCTCCTCTGCTGCCCCCGTGTCCTTGCAATGAAGACACCTAGGATAACGGCCGTGCCCGTGTCAAGACTTGTCAGAAAAACAGTCTCTCCTTTCTGACTTATAATATTGAGGGTCTATCGTCAGTTTATGACCCCGATGTAAATAATTATATATCCCAGTTCGATTTTGTTGTTTTGACCGAAACGTTCTCAACAACATTTCCTTCTTTTCTCTTTTCGGATTACGAAGTTTTTCTTTCACCTGGAATTAGATTAGCCGATGCTGTTACTGCACGTTTGTCAGGAGGGATCGTGTTTCTTGTAAGTAAGACATATGCTAAACTAGTCAAACAACTTACAGTGGAATATGACCATACTATTGTTCTCCACCTTAAAGCTCCAGATCTTGAAGTTCTTTTAATTGGAATTTATTTGCCCCCTGCTAACAGTGTTTATTATGCAGATACCGAGATTGATAATGGGGTTTCCCTTCTTGAACAATGTCTGATGGATACTTTTGAACAAGCGGGTGATCTTCCTGTGATCATCCTCGGCGATTTAAATGCAAGAACTGGTCGGCTGAACGCACAAGAACTACCCGTATATTTAGGTGACTCGATAAATGAAAATACCACCGGTGATGACAGCTTTTCTCGTGTATCAAAAGATTGCTCCACGAATGAATTTGGTCTTTATTTAATTATCATCTGTCAGAATTTTGAGTTGGTTATTCTAAATGGTTTTCTGCCTGGTGATAAAAGCGGTGATTTCACTTATATCGCTCACAATGGTTCTAGTGTTATTGATTATTTTATTTCCTCCCAATCCTTAGTTCCACTGTGCCGTGAATTGAAAGTAACTCCACGGGTAGAATCAAAGCACATGCCTGTTGAATTTGTACTAATGCTTCCCAGTCCGAATCAGGAGAAGGTTTCAGAAAGGTTAAAGGTAAACAAATTTAAAAAATATGCATGGGATCCAGCAAAAGAAGGTGATTTTATCAGTGTAACTTCAGTCTGACGAGGTCAATTCAACCTTTCATGAAGCAATTGAATTGATTGATGTCAATTTTGAGTGTGCACTGAAGAAACTAAACGAAGGTCTGTTTATAGCTGGTCAAATAATGAGTAAAGAAACTGTCACAGGTAATATCAAGCGCAGCCCATGGTTTGACTCTGAGTGCTATGTTAAACGCCGTCAGGTGAGACAAGCATTGAGAGCGTACAGTCAGGTCAAAGTTAACAACAACCCCGATGCTGTTCAACTGAGACTTAACTATTCTATAATTAGAAACGAGTATAAAGACTTTCTTAGAGACAAGCAGCAGTTATATAGACAACAAGTTTTAAACACACTTAACGAAAACGCCAAAGATTCTAAGCGGTTTTGGAGCACTGTAAGGTCTTTAAAAGTAGTTCTCATGTACCAAATACAATATCCAACGAAGAATGGTTTCAGCATTTCAAACAAGTCTTTAATGATGGGCTGATTCCTTCTGGTCCTAATTCTCAGGAACTTCAAGCTGAGTGTTTTCCTGTTGCTGATAGTAACGTTGATGAATTAGATGTCTGTATAACTGAAGAGGAAATCCTGATTCAGTTAAGGCTTTAAAATCAAATAAAGCACCAGGTCCAGACGGACTTATTGGGGAATTTTATAAGTATTGCACCCCACTATTCTTTTTTTCCTTAAGAAATTTTTCAACAAACTCTTTGATTTTGGCATCTTCCCTTCTATGTGGTGTGAAGCTCTGATTCAACCTTTGCATAAAAAGGGTGATATAAACAACCCAAGATAACTACAGAGGTATCTCTCTTTTAAACATTAGTTCAAAATTATATACTTACATATTAAACAAGCGTTTAACAAAATGGATTGAAGATTGTGATGTAATAAATGATGTGCAGGCTGGCTTTAGAAAGAATTATAGTACTACTGATCATATATTTACCCTTCTTCTCTGGTACAAAAGCAACTCTCTAACCACAAGAAATTATACGTTGCTTTTATCGACTTTAAAAAGGCTTTCGATTCGGTAGATAGAAGCCAACTCTGGTCAATCTTAAAGAAAAAAGGTGTAAAGGGTAAGATGTACAATGCACTTAAAAGCATATACACAGATGTCAAAGCTAGGGTTAAAGTGGGGGGAGATTTAACTGACACATTTATGTGTCCTCGGGGTCTGAAGCAAGAGAAATATGCAGTCCGGTTTTATTTTCGCTATTCATTAATGAGCTTGCTGAAGAAATAATTCAATATGGTAAACATGGTATTCCTTATTACCAGACTTCATAGAGATACTAATTATGCTTTTTGCCGACGATGTAGCACTCGTAGCATCTACCGTCATTGGTCTTCAGCAGCAACTGAATGTTTTGTGTAGCACAGCGAAAAAACTCGATTTGATCGTTAATTTAGAAAAATCAAAAGTTATTGTTTTAGAAATGGGGGGTATATCGCCTCAAGGGAAAGATGGTTCTACGACGGTAGGCAACTAGAAATTGTTAATCAGTATAAATATCTAGGTGTTATCTTTTCCACGGGTCTTTCTTTTTCCCACTGCCTTGAGGATTTAGCATCCAAGGCAAAACGTCAAGTCATCAATATTATAAAACTACTGTGGAAGTTTCAAAGTCTTTCCCCGAAATTGTTCTTTAAACTTTTCGACTGTCAAGTCCAGCCAGTGCTTAGCTATGGTGCTGAAGTATGGGGTTTGATTGCAAACAACTCAATTATTGAAAAAGTGCATTTGTTTGCACTCAAGAGATTCTTAAATGTGTCCATAAAAACACCCAGCGCCTTAGTCTATGGAGAAACTGGTCGGTATCCACTCTATATAAACAATTATACTAAATGTATCAAGTATTGGATACGTGTCGTTAATATGCCGGATAATCGCCTTCCTAAGAAAGCTTACAACACGTTATATGATTTGCATCATCGAGGCAAGAACAACTGGGTTTCATCAGTTTGCTCTATGTTAAACCGATATGGCTTTGGGTATGTATGGGAAAACCAGAACGTTTACAACGTCAAAGGTTTTCTCTTAGAATTTAGAAATCGGTTGATTGACTGTCATCTTCAAGAATGGTATACCCGAATGGATGTTAGCGATCGCTTTTCCTTCTATTCTTCCTTTAAGCAATTCAGACAAATACCGAATTATCTGTTTACGGTAAGTAATTTGAACAATCGTAAAAATCTCATAAGATTCAGGTTAGGCGTATCTTGTTTAAATACTCACAACTGCGGCATTCGAGTGTTCCCCGAGAGGCACTCTGCTGTCCTTTTTGTCCAAGTCAGTTGGAATCTGAATATCACTTTTTTATTGTATGCCCAAAATATAAGGATGTTCGAGAGCATTTCATACCCACTAAATATTATGCAAGAGCGTCGGCTTTCAAGATGTCATTATTACTTGCCAATGATAAAATGGCTAAAGATGTTGCTGCTTTCATAACTAAAGCTTTTGAAATCAGATGTAAAAAAAACGAATGGGAAGTAAAGTTCATACATTTTATGTATAATTCGGGTACATTTTCCTCTCTAAAAGCAAAAGAGCTTGTATGTGTGAGTGTATGGGCGAGTGTGTGCGTCATGTGTATGTGTGGTGTGTGTGTGTGTGTGTGTGTGTGTGTGTGTGTGTTGTGTGTGTGTGTGTGTGGGTGTGTGCGAATGTGTGTGTGTGTGCGTGTGTGTGTGATCATGAAAAGGTTTACAGGTTTTTTAGGCAATTACAAATGAATGTATCTTCTGTGAGATTTGTAAATGATATGCCCTTAGCTGTATATTGGTGCGTATTTTGATCAGTATGTATACATCCATGACTGAGGAGAATGTGAAAGTTACCTACCTGGCCGAGAAAGTGCATGTATACTTGCAAGGTGTTGTTATTTTGCTGTTACTTTTGCTTTTTCCACAATGTTGTTGTCCACCCCCCCCCACCCCCCCCCCCCCCACCCCCCCACCCCCATCCCAATGTCCCCATTGACACGGGCACGAGGCCTAGCTCAATTAAATTATTTGTCATTGTCATTGTCATTGTCCTCTCTCTCTCTCACACACACAAAACACACACACACACACACACACACACACACACACACACACACACACACACACACACACACACACACACGCTCTCTCTCTCTCGCATTCTCTGTCTGTCTGTGTCTGTCTGTCTGTCTGTCTGTCTCTCTCTCCCCTCTCTCTCTCTCTCTCTCTCTCTCTCTCTCTCTCTCTCTCTCTCTCTCTCTCTCTCTCTCTTCTCTTATCTGTAGTTGCCACATGAGCCACAGAGGAGGTTTTATTCTGCGCGCTCGCAGTCAGAGAGAGAGAGACAGAGAGAGAGAGAGAGAGAGAGAGAGAGAGAGAGACGCTTCAGACACGTTTTTATGACGATGGCCTACATGGCCTTTAAGTCAAGGGGTGTAACATCAATATTTGCAGCGCCGAAAAGCAAGTTTATAATGCAATGAAACCTGAATTGTAACGGATTACATAAATGTTAATGATGAGCTTGAAGCCATGTGGAAGAAAAAGAAAATAATGACGTGCTTTTTCGTCACTAAAAATGAATATGTACTTTGTTGTTGTTGTTGCTGGTGGTGTGGTGTGGTGGTGGTGGTGTATTTTTTTTAAGTAAAAACATGATCATAAACACAAGTGCCTCACCCAGGCACACATATTCACTGTTATAAAACTCTCCTGCACTGTCACATCTATCATCACAGAGAGAGAGAGAGAGAGAGAGAGAGAGAGAGAGAGAGAGAGAGAGAGAAGAGAGAGAGAGAGCGAGAAAGAAAGAGAGAGAGAGAGAGAGAGAGAGAGAGAGAGAGAGAGAGAGAGAGAGAGAGAGAGGGGGGGGGGATTAAGAGAAACAGACATACGGAGAAATTGACGGGGAGAGAGACGCTGGCAGGAAAAAACAAACAAACAAACAAACAAACAAAAAGATGCAAAGCATATAAACGTACTCCCAGTTTATCCTGAATACGCGTGAGATATTCCATAAAGAGGAAAAAACATCTTGGGCTGGTGTAACCGTTAGCAATGGCAATTCTGGTAAACATCGGCTATCGTCTGTGACCTAAAATGAACATACTTACAAATTTTCAGAAAGATCGGCCAAGAACTTTCTGAGATTTTCCACAAAGAAGAAAACCATTATGGGCCGTTAGTAACGGCTCTAACGGTAAACTTAAACATCGGGCATCATCCATGACCCATAATGAACATATCTACATAATTTTATTTTCAGAAATATCGGCCACGTACTTTCTGAGATATTCCATAAAGAAGAAAAACCGCCACAGGCCGTTACAGCCGTTAGTAACGGCTATAACGGTAAACTAAAAAAACATCGGGCATCATCCGTAACCCATAATGAAGATACCTGCTAATTTTCACAAAGATCGGCCAAGTACTTTCTGAGATACTCCATAGAGAAGAAAAGCGTTACGGGCCGTTACAGCCGTTAGTAACGGCTATAACGGTAATCTAAAACATCGGGCATCATCCGTAACCCATAGTGAACATACCTGCTAATGTTCACAAAGATCGACCAAGTACTTTCTGAGATATTCCATAAAGAAAACAACGTTACAGGCCGTTACAGCCGTTAGTAATGCTATAACGGTAAACTAAAACATCGGGCACCATCCGTGACCTATGATGAACATACCTACAAATTTTCAGAAAGATCGGCCAAGTGCTTTCTGAGATATTCTATAAAGAAGAAAAACCGTTACAGGCCGTTAAAGCCGTTAGTAACGGCTATAACGGTAAACTAAAACATCAGGCATTATTCGTGACCCATAATGAACATACCTGCTAATTTTCTGAAAGATCGGCCTAGTACTTTTTGAGATATTCTAAAAAGAGAAAAACCGTTACAGGCTGTTACAGCCGTTAGTAACGGTTGTAACGGTAAACTAACATCGGGCATCATCTGTGACCCATAATGAACATACCTGCTAATTTTCACAAAGTTCGGCCAAGTACTTTCGGAGATATTCCATAAAGAAGAAAAAGCGTTACAGGCCGTTACAGCCGTTAGTAACTGCTATAACGGTAAACTAGAACATCGGGCATCATCTGTGACCCATAATGAACATTTCTACACATTTTCAGGAAGATCGGCCAAGTACTTTTTAATATATTCTAAAAAGAAGAAAAACCGTTACAGGCTGTTACTGCCGTTAGTAACGGCTGTAATGAGGTAAACTAAAACATCGGGCATCATCCGTGACCCGTAATGAACATACCTGCTAATTTTCACAAAGATCGGCCGAGTACTTTCGGAGATATTCCATAAAGAATAAAAAGCGTTACAGGCCGTTACAGCCGTTCGTAACGGCTGTAACGGTGAACGAAAACGTCGGGCATCATCCTTGACCCATAATGAACATACCTACAAATTTTCAGAAAGATCGACCCAGTAGTTTTGTCTGGAGCGAGTGGAACACATTTTGACTATGGACACACAGACAAACAGACAAACAGACACACACA
>CM031609.1:88106081-88108581 GCA_018398815.1 Conus ventricosus
AGATAAAACAAATATTGGGTAGCGATTGGTTTCTCCATATATCATATCATTCGGCGTACGTCTGTCTACACCAAGAACTTTTTTAGAGCAAATAAATGCACAGATTCACAACAAGTAGCAGCTTTGTCTAAGCCCCATAATTCAGAGCCGTAAAGTAGAACGGGCTGTACTTGGGTATCGAATAACTTGATGAATACCTTAAGGGATGTATTATTCAAAACATACAACTTTTTCATAATACACAGTAAAGCATTCTTTGCCCTACTTGCTAGATCTTTACAAGCACCTGTGAAACTCAAACGTGTAGAAAATATTATACCTAAATACCTATATGCATTAACAACAGCATATTAACATCACCATAAACCCATCTTTCCCTTGCACCAAGATAGCCCCCCTTACGAAACACAATGATATTACTTTTTGACATATTAACTTTTAACTGAAGAGTACCAGCTGCACGTCGTAAATTATTCAACTGTGTCTGTAGACCAACAGGCGTTTCTGATATCAAAATAATATCATCAGCTAATAAGAGAATAAACAACTCTAAGGTATCAAGAGACAACAAGGCACCATGTCTACCATTATTAATAACTTCTATAGCTAGTTCATTTATAAACAAGGAAAATAAAACTGGACTACATGCATCTCCCTGCCTGACCCCAGCTGTACAATTAATGAAATCTGTCAGTTTACCTCCACACCGGACTCTAGCTCTAACAACATTATACATGCTTTTAATACACCTAAGAGTTTTACCACATATACCATTTTTTTGTAGTATTGGCCAGAGTATATTTCTATTGATGAATCAAATGCCTTTTGAAAATCTATAAAAGCAACATATAGCTTACGATTTCGAGAAAACTGCTTTTGGATTAGTGCCAACAAAGTAAACATGTGATCCACGGATCGAATAACCCTTTTGAATCCTGCTTGCTGTTCCCCGTTATATTATTCTCATCAACCCATTCTTGTATTCTCCTATTAATAATTATTCCAAATAGTTTACTGCTAATGTCACTAAGGGAAATTCCTCTATAATATTGGATTGTCAACATCGCCTTTTTTGAATATAGGCAAAATAATTGATTCACACCAATTATCAGGTACATGCCCTCATCAAATAACTTATTAAAAAATTTATGAAAAAATAGCACAGCCTGTTGTGTTGCATGTTTAAATAATTCTCCAATTAGACCATCTGGGCCAGCTGACTTGCCATTTTTCAGTTTTCTAATAGCTAAAGTAACCTCTTCTATGGATATTGGACGATTAAATGAACTATCTACGTCAGCATCCGCCATTTCTTCATTATTAACACTGTCACTGACATTCTGTCCTAACAAATTTTGGGAAATGATGAAACCAAGTATCGCTAGTTATCTTATTCTTTGGTTGTTTTCTTTGAAAGATACTTTCTTAACAGTCTCCCAGAAGTCTTTTTGGCATTTAACTGAGGAAATCAACTTATCTATTAAGAACTTGTTATACTCTTTCTCCTTTCTTTTTAACAATTTCTTGTATTCCCGCCTTGCAACACAATAAGCCGCTCTGTCTTGTGGATCATGAGTACGACAGCTAATTCTTAATAATTGTCTACTTTTAATTTACTGATTCTGCACTCTTTATCATACCAATCATCATATCTGTCATTTCTATTGACACGTATATGCTTCTTCATACACTTAGCACTTTCCTTTACACACTCATTAAACATGTTCAAAGCTTCATTTACGTCGGATTGTATTATATCTATGGCATTTTCCATTTTTCTAACAACATCTACCCCACATAATAGTTCTTGAAATCGATTAGCACAATCATTATTCCATACAAGTTTCTCTATAACATGGGTTTCTTGTTCATTATTGTCAACAACATTTTCCTTTGGAAAAACAGCAATGAAAGAAACAGGCATGTGATCTGAATCTATGCGGTCTAAAACTTGAAATTTACATGAGTCATATACCAAAGCAAGAAGATCGCTTGAAATAATAAAGTAATCAACAACACTGCAGCCAGAATCAGATATGTATGTATAGCGCCTTCTAGGTCGCCATTACATACCCCATTAACAATACACAAATCCAAGGCAGTGCATAGATTTAGTAAACAACTTTCCGTAAATATTTAATGTACAGTCTTCAGAGTTACGATTTATACTGAGAGAATGACTATCACATTGTCTATCAAAAATGTTTTTTTCCCGAAAAATCCTGAGAAATATTGGATGTTCTACTATTCAAGTCTCCATTAATTATGACATACACATCTTTTCTTAACAAACATTCTATCAAACAATCTTCAAGTAAACTGATTCCATTTTCAAAATCAAAAAAGGTATAAAAAGGAGAATTTTCCGGATGAATGTAGCAACAAAAATACAAAACATCTTTGTCTGTTCCAAATAATTTTTTGTCAATTACAAATACACAAAAATTGGAGTAATTGACATCAACAGCTTTTACAAATGGGGAAAACTCCTTCCTGATCA
>CM031609.1:88113581-88121081 GCA_018398815.1 Conus ventricosus
GAGCACTAGTTTATACAGTCACAGCAGAGTGATAACAACACATAAACCTAGGAGCACTAGTTTATACAGTCACAGCAGAGTGATAACAACACATAAACCTAGGAGCACTAGTTTTTAAAAATATAGTAAATCCCCAAGACAACAGGGACAAACAAATTACAAGACAAAACACGACGTGTTTCGACCTCTTAAGTCTTCCTCAGGCAAGATATTCAGCATCCTGGACAATGAAAACGAGGAACGAACCGCTTATCTTCTCAAATTCGGCGCAAGATGCCATCGCTTATCTTCTCAAATTCGGCGCAAGATGCCATCGCTTATCTTCTCAAATTCGGCGCAAGATGCCATCGCTTATCTTCTCAAATTCGGCGCAAGATGCAATAGCTTTTCTTAACAAATTCGGCGCAAATGGGCACCCGTCTTGCGCCGAATTTGAAAAGACAAGCGATTGCTCATTCTACGTTTTCATTGTCGTGAATATTGTCTATCTTGCCTGAAGGAAACCTAAGAGGTCAAACCATTTCGTGTTTTGTCTTCCAATTTGTTTGTCCGACTTGCCTGGTGGATTTACTGTAAATTCCTTTTGATATGAGTGAATTTCCACCACAAAATGAGTCTCTTGTCATAGTTAAACCTTACTAAGATGACACTGTTTTACAGTATTGTTTCGGCTCTTTGCAATGGTGAAAATCATTTTTAAATCGGGCTTTTGGTTTTCAAGATAGAGTGTTTTGAAGATGGTAACCCTCTGAGAAGCGTTCTTGAGAAAATGAACAAAAACAGATGCACACATTCAGCATAATATTAACGTATTAGGTGTTTTAACATCTCATTTTAACACAGAAAGCAGTCAAATATGAACAATCCACTTAGTGTATTTTGTGCAGGAAAACTTCCAGTATCAGCTAAGGTCCAAATCTCAAAATCGACTCCTGACACCCCTACTGCCTGTTTGTGCTGCTAACAGAAAACCCGGTGAGATGACAAGCAACTCATTCCGTGGTGGAAGGTCACATCTGTTTCACTTTCAGCCTCCACTGACCTCACTCCTATGAACGCATTTCGGGCCACACACAACGGCCAGCATTAGAGTGAAGCACTACCTATGAACGCAGTTCTGGCCACACACAACTGCCAGCATAGAGTGAAGCACTACCTATGAACGCAGTTCTGGCACACACAACGGCCAGCATAGAGTGAAGCACTACCTATGAACGCAGTTCTGGCCACACACAACGGCCAGCATAGAGTGACGCACTACCTATGAACGCAGTTCTGACCACACACAACGGCCAGCATAGAGTGAAGCACTACCTATGAACGCAGTTCTGGCCACACACAACGGCCGGCATAGAGTGACGCACTACCTATGAACGCAGTTCGCGCCACACACAACGGCGAGCATAGAGTGAAGCACTACCTATGAACGCAGTTCTGGCCACACACAACGGCCAGCATAGAGTGACGCACTACCTATGAACGCAGTTCTGGCCACACACAATGGCCAGCATAGAGTGACGCACTATCTATGAACGCAGTTCTGGCCACACACAACGGCCAGCATAGAGTGACGCACTACCTATGAACGCAGTTCTGGCCACACACAACGGCCAGCATAGAGTGACGCACTACCTATGAACGCAGTTCTGGCCACACACAACGGCCAGCATAGAGTGACGCACTACCTATGAACGCAGTTCTGGCCACACTCAACGGCCGGCATAGAGTGACGCACTACCTATGAACGCAGTTCGCGCCACACACAACGGCCAGCATAGAGTGACGCACTACCTATGAAAGCAGTTCTGGCCACACACAACGGCCAGCATAGAGTGACGCACTACCTATGAACGCAGTTCTGGCCACACACAACGGCCAGCATAGAGTGACGCACTACCTATGAACGCAGTTCGCGCCACACACAACGGCCAGCATAGAGTGACGCACTACCTATGAAAGCAGTTCTGGCCACACACAACGGCCAGCATAGAGTGACGCACTACCTATGAACGCAGTTCTGGCCACACACAACGGCCGGCATAGAGTGACGCACTACCTATGAACGCAGTTCGCGCCACACACAACGGCCAGCATAGAGTGACGCACTACCTATGAACGCAGTTCTGGCCACACACAACGGCCAGCATAGAGTGACGCACTACCTATGAACGCAGTTCTGGCCACACACAACGGCCAGCATAGAGTGACGCACTACCTATGAACGCAGTTCGCGCCACACACAACGGCCAGCATAGAGTGACGCACTACCTATGAACGCAGTTCTGATCACACACAACGGCCAGCATAGAGTGACGCACTACCTATGAACGCAGTTCTGGCCACACACAACGGCTAGCATAGAGTGACGCACTACCTATGAACGCAGTTCTGACCACACACAACGGCCAGCATAGAGTGACGCACTACCTATGAACGCAGTTCTGGCCACACACAACGGCCAGCATAGAGTGACGCACTACCTACGAACGCAGTTCTGGCCACACACAACGGCCAGCATAGAGTGACGCACTACCTATGAACGCAGTTCGGGCCATACACAACGGCCGGCATAGAGTGACGCACTACCTATGAACGCAGTTCTGGCCATACACAACGGCCATCATAGAGTGACGCACTACCTATGAACGCAGTTCTGGCCACACACAACGGCCAGCATAGAGTGACGCACTACCTATGAACGCAGTTCTGGCCACACACAACGGCCAGCATAGAGTGACGCACTACCTATGAACGCAGTTCTGGCCACACACAACGGCCGGCATAGAGTGACGCACTACCTATGAACGCAGTTCGGGCCACACACAATGGCCGGCATAGAGTGACGCACTACCTATGAACGCAGTTCGCGCCACACACAACGGCCGGCATAGAGTGACGCACTACCTATGAACGCAGTTCTGGCCACAGGCAATGCCCAGCAAAGAGTGATGCACAAAGTTCTTTTGGCATGGCCACGAACATACTAAGCGACATTTGGAGGTAAAAATGAAGCCACAACAACCTCTTACCAGCAACTTTATAGGTACGTCATTGCCTGTGAATTTCATATAGGCATACTTAGGCAGTTAAGCTCTACAACTGGTCACAGAATAATTAAAAGTCCTAACAGTGGCAGTGAATGATGTATCATTAAAAAAAAAAAAAATAAAAAATAAAATTTTTTTTTTAAAAACCTGACGACCTTTTAAAAAACCGCCCCCCACTTTCGATGGGTAATATCAAGAGAGAGAGAGAGAGAGAGAGAGAGAAAGGGGGAAGAGAAGAGAGAGGAGAGAGAGGAGAAGGGGGAGAAGAGAAAAGAGAGGGGGAAGAGAGAGTATCGCACAACCCTCTTAAAAAATTCTTTGTTCAAATTGAAAGACGCAGATATCCTGACCCTTCCGCAGTTTGGAAGGTGTTAGATGGGCCCCCCAAAAAGAACGACATAGACGAGAGCCCCATTGTAATTTGCACATCACTGTTTGTTTATGGCGGGGCCCCCCCCTAATTTTTCTTCCAAATAACCATTTTTTCCTCCGCGGTGATCACTTCATTGTCCCCCCAAAAATGGTCTGTCGAGGTAAGGCCGTCAGTTTTCACTAATTTTTCTATCCCTTATTTGTATATTGTTTGTATTAATGTTCAAATGGGCATGCTATTGTGTGAGGTGTGTTCGCACTGTCAAGCATGTTAGTGGTGTGTGTGGTTTTGGGGGGTGTGTGTGTGGGGGTTGTGTGTGTGTTGTGTGTGGTGTGTGTGTCGGAGGGGGTGGTGGGCTGGTGGGTGGGTGTGAGTGCGAACTCTTGAACATCTCTCCTCTCTCCTCTTCTTCTCTCTCTCTCTCTCTCCTTCTCTCTCCTCTCCCTTGTTTTATATTATATATATATAATCTATATCAATATCTATATCTATATCTTTTAAAAATATTTTTTATATAAATTTTAAAACAAACAAAAAATTCCAAAGGGTAAGTCCCGAGCACCATTCCAGCAACTTAAAAGATACTTGGGTTTTTGCAATGGACTGCAAAAAATATTGAATTAAAAAAAAGTTGCTCTTTGTCTTAGATGAAGAAATGGGGAGATAAGCACAATCTGCATGGTAAAACTTTCTGCCAAAACCAACAGTCAATATTAAATATAAATAATATATATATAAAATTTATATATATATATATATATTAAAATATATAAATATATTAATTTAAATATAATATATAAATATATATAGATGAAAAAAATAAAAGGCCAAAATGTTTTTAAAAGGCTCGCCCCCTTGGGAAACTTTTGTCAAGATTTTAAAAAAAGGAAGGTTAAAACTCAGGTTAAAATCGACAAATTTGTTTTACGGCGTTGCCTGTCCAGGAGATTTTTGTTTCCCCACCGCCGTTTGTTAAAAGCGTGGGGCCACGTTTGCGGTTGTTACCTGGGGGTTTGGTGCACGTGTTTTTTTGGGGTTTTTCAGGTTTTTTTGTTTTGGGATTGTTCCTACCCGATTTCCATTTGCCGCAGTTGTTTACTATTTTGTTTTGGTGTTTAAAGTTCTAATGTGGTTTGCATAGTTTTAAAACATTTTTCATTAAACATAGGTTGAACCTTTTTTGAAACATTGCTGTATGGTGTGCTCTTTTAGTTTCCGGGATATATTTAGCTGTTTTTTGGTCTTTAATTCCAGATATATTTGCTCAGTTTTTTTGGGTTTTTTTTTTTTCTTATTGAAGCGGGGGGTTTTGCAAATCTGTTTTTGAAGTGGTTTTCGGGACCCCTTGATTTTTCTTTTTCATTTTCTAAAGTACAGTACTGGTATCCCAATGTTGTTGGGAGAATTTTTATTTTTTAGGGGCACTGCCCTTTCGGAATTGAAGTTTTTCTTTCTTTCCCCCTTCTTTCTGTGTTGTTTTTTCATTTTTTGGGATGCTAAATCGGGTTTTTTTGGGGTTGGGCATACATGAGTACGATAGTTTAAACAGTGTTTTTTTTTAAAATTTTTTTGGCATTTTTTCCTTTTGGAAATAAAGTTGCTGGATTTGAAAATTCTTTCCCATGTTTTTTTGATTTTCCCTCTAGGGGGGGTTATACCATATGTTTTCTTCTCCTTTTTTTCGCTTTATTTGTGTTGTTGTCCGGTTGTATTGTGTTTGAAATTTGTATCCCTTGTTTGTAGTGCCCCCGGGGTATTCCCACGCTGAAAAAAAAAAAAAAAAAAAATTGTTGAACACCTTTTCTCATTGCATAAAGGGGTTTGTATCCTTGTTTATCCATGGGGTTTGGTCTTTAATACAGATGGTGGATGGTTTACTTTTGGTGTGTACTAAAAGGTGTATCGTTGGGTTTTTTTGAGGGTTTAATATATGGTTTTAATCCGTTTTTTTCTAGTAGTTCATACCTTTTTTGTTTGCTTAATATGACTTTAATTGTGGTTTTGGAAGTTTTGCAAGTTCTTTTTCTTGTTTTCGATGGTTTTGGGTTGTTTGTTATGCGCAAGGCACGTCCTGACATCCGACTTGTTTTCCATTTTTCTTGTGTTGGACAGCATGAATAGCCCCGACCATTCACAAGTTTCTGCACCAGGGGGTTCATATAGGTGCAAAAACATGTGAAGGTCGGACTATTCAGCTGTCCAACACAAGAAAAAACCGGAAAACAATGGACTGTACGAACGTGGCCTTGTGCACTAAAAACAAACCCCAAAACCATCGAAAAAAAAGAAGAAAAAACTATGCAAAAATCCCTTTCCCAAAAACCCCTTTAAAGATCACTATTGAACAAACAAAAAGGTAGTGAACTACTTAAATAACATGGATCTCAACAACCTATAATAACCCCCCAAGAAACCCAAGAACACCCTTTTTGTACAACCCCAAAAATAACCATCCCCATCGTATTAAAAAAAAATACCCCCCTGGGTAAACAAAGACATCAAACCCGTTGCAATAGAGAGGTTCAACAATGCAGCAGTGGGGAATCCCCGGAGGCACACAAAAAAAGTGGATACAATTTCAAACAAATACAACCCGGACAACAACAAAATAAAACAAAAAAATAGGAGAAGAAAAATCAAGGGATAACCCCCCCTAGACGGGAAACTCAAAACAAACAAGGAAAAAAATTCTTCAAAATCCAGCAACTTCATTTTCCAAAAGACACAAAATGTCCAAAAAAAATTTTTAAAAAAAAACTGTCAAACTATCGTACTCAGTATGCCCAACCCAAAAACCGATTGAGCTCCAAAAAAATGAAAAAACAACACGCAAAGAAGGGAAGAAAAGGGAAAATTTCAATTGCACGGAAAGGAGCAGTGCCCCTAAACAAAAAGCTCCACAACAAAATTTTAACCAGGCTATGTAACCTCAGAAAAAGAAAAAAAAACTATAGGGATCACTGAAAACCCTTCAAAAACCCGATATGCAAACCACAAAACACTTCAAAAAAAAAAATAAAAACCACAGAACGAGCAAAATACTGGAAACTTTAAAAACGCAAAAACAAGCTACAATATATCCTGGAAATCATAAAAAGACACACCATACAGCAATGTTTTAAAAAAGGGGCAAACCATGTTTAAATAAAAAGTTAAAAATGCAACCCACAGAACTTTAAACACCAAAACAGAAATAGTAAAAACTGCGGATAGTGAAACACATCCCCAAAAAAAAAACCTGAAAGCCCCCAAAAACACGTGCAGCCAACCCCACGGCTACAACCCCAAACGTGGCCCACACGCTATATAAAAATCGCGGTGGCAAACAAAAACATCTGAGACAGCGCAACGCCCCCAAAACAAAATTTTTCGAGTTTTAACCCCAGTTTTAACCTTCCCTTTTAACATCTTGACAGAATATATATATATATAATAAATAATATATAAAATATATATAATTATAAATTTTAAATTATAAAAAAATAAATACTGACTTCCATAAAAAAAAACCCCCAAAATTGAAAGGCTATTTTCGGGGGAAAAGGGTGAAAATACAAATTAACCTTGTGGCAAGTTGTTTGGGTCCAAAATCACGGCAGTGAAACTTGTGTAGCAAACCAAAATTCCGGATTTTGGGGTCAACAAAATGGGAAAAAGGTTCTGCATGTGAGCATGTGCACACCATGCAGAGCAAAGTTAAACCCGCGACAAGTACGCAGGCATGCACCTTTTTAAAGCCGCCTACAAGGTTCAGATAACGACTTTCCCTTGAGCGCTACAGAGATGCCAAGTACGAGCGAGGGCGCAAACGGCCCTAGGCCACTGGGGGCTTGGTGGAGCCCGGGAGGTCGCCCAAACTTTAAAGTCCCCCATCTCAACCATCTATCGTTGCAGTCCGCATCAGTCAGGTACCACTGATGATCGCCCCCGGCCGCCGTCCTAGGGTCACCACCCCCAAAAGATGATCGCCATTTTGTTCAAAACCCATTGGGACAGGGGGCAAAACAGCCCTAAACTGCTCGACAGGTGCCGGGGGAAACTCCAGCAACGAATCAGCCCAAAAACTGTGCCGGCAGCGTC
>CM031609.1:88135246-88140246 GCA_018398815.1 Conus ventricosus
TGTGTGTGTGTGTGTGTGTGTGAGCGAGTGAGTGAGTGTGTGAGTGTGTGTGTGTGTGTGTGTGTGTGTGTGTGTGTGTGTGTGTGTGTGTGTGTGTGTGTGCGTGTGCGTGCGTGCGTGCGTGCGTGCGTGCGTGCGTGCGTGCGCGCGTTCGTGCGTGCGTACGTGCGTGTGTGTGTATGTGTGTGTCTGCGCGCGCGCGCGCGCCTGTGTGTGTGTGTGTGTGTGTGTGTGTGTGTGTGTGTGTGTGTGTGTGTGTGGTGTGTGTGTGTGGTGTGTGGTGTGTGTGTGTGTGTGTGTGTGTGTGTGTGATAACAGTCAACCGTATGTGGTCTGAAGATGTTGACGATGGATTCTGATTGTTCAACTTCATTCTGGGAGAGAGAGAGAGAGAGAGAGAGAGAGAGAGAGAGAGAGAGAGAGAGAGAGAGAGAGAGAGAGAGAGAGAGAGAGAGAGAGAGAGACAGAGACAGAGACAGAGAGAGAGAGAGAGAGAGAGAGAGAGAGAGAGAACCAGCCAGCCAGACAACTAGACAGCCAGCCAGCCACCAGCCAGCCAGACAGACAGAAGTTTGTCGGTACGGGGTTGCGGACTTGGAACGACGCGGGAAGGACAGGGGTGGGGTGGGGCAATACATTGACCGAGAGAGACAAACGGAGAGAGCACACGACAAACGACAGGCGGACGGCCATAAAGCCAGTCTTTAGCGTTCAGATGTCTGGCCACAAACATGTTTTGAATGGAAGTCAGATGACGGCAACACACGCAGCCAGAGCACGTGCACGAGAAACACATCAATTCGCCAGGGAACGCTATGCCAGGGAAAATGCCTATTGACCGTGCAGTTTATGGTGCATATAATCTTGTGTTGTATGTGCAGACCATACTCCTTTATGTGACGTTTATATTGCTCTATGTGCAGGCGATACTGCTATATGTGCAAACCACATGATGTATGTGCAAACCAGACTGATTTCTGTGCATAAACTTATTTCTTCATGTACGGTTGCATCTGGAATGAATGAATGCCTAACGCCAGTGGGTCAACAGTTCTATGAATGATGAGTGTTCATCTTATGCATTGGAATGGAAACAGGGTTTGTATCGCGTTCACTTGCATACCCACTCAACCACGTATACATTCACCCTACCCCACTCCCACCCCATCCTTTCACACATGCATAATGTCTAGAGTGTGCATGACAGTTGTTTCAGGAATGAGTCGTACGCACCATCCATTGCGGAACAAGAAATATCCCAGCTATTAGTGAATCCGACGTTCCAATGTTATGCTAATGGATGCTTATGTTTTTGTGTGTGTTTTTTTGTTTTTTTTTCCTCTTTTTCTTCTGTCATTCAAGGTGAACTTACACTCTAGGAACTGTGTTTGTGTGGTTTTCCAAATTGAAGAGTGCTCTCTCTCTCTCTCTCTCTCTCTCTCTCTCTCTCTCTCTCTCTCTCTCTCTCTCTCTCTCTCTCTTTCTCTCTAAATTGCCATGTATTCATTGTTGTTTATGAGTTTATATGCAGTTCGATGCAATGATTTCTACCATGTATTTATTGTTTGAGGGCTGGATGGAAAAAAGTCACTGACTGGTGCTTATTCTTTTCCCTCATTAAACAACATTTTGTTCGTTCGTTCGTTCGTTCGTTCTCTCTCTCTCTCTCTCTCGCTCTCTCTCTCTCTCTCTCTCTCTCTCTCTCTCTCTCTCTCTCTCTCTCTCTCTCTCTCTCTCTCTCTCTCTCTCTCTCTCTCTTTCTCTTCTCTCTCTCTCTCTCTCTCTCTCTCTCTCTCTCTCTCTCTCTCTCTCTGTCTCTCTCTAACGGTGAAAGATAGGGTGGATTCGGACCACTTACCAGTTACCTTGTCAATTTTGTTGGAATCTGATGAAAGGGTTATTAGCAATACAACTGACAGTTGTAAGACGAATAATGTGAATAAAGTTTTGTGGGATAAAGCGAAAGAATCCGACTTTAGAACAAATTTTAACAGTAAAGATAACATAATTAAATTAGAAAATGCTGCTCAAGAATTGGACCTGGATGTTGATCACGCCTTCGAAGTGTTTAATGATTGTTTGAAGTGTGCCGCACATTGTATGGTTAAAAAATGCTGTGTCTCGCCCAAGAAGAAAAAGAGCGCATGGTATGACCAAGAATGTCCAGATGCTAAAGTTAAAAGTGAAAAAAATTTAAGAATTTTTAAAAGAAGCAAGAGGAATAAGAAAAAGACGCTTGAAAAGGACACATTTGAGTACACTAAAAGTAGAAAGGAATATAAAAAACTGCTTAGAAAGAAAAAGCAGGAATTTCGCAGAAACACGGCTGAATCCTTGGCAGCCAATGCGCACAAACCAGCTAAGTTTTGGAAAGAATTAAAGACGCTAGGTGATGTGAGTGTACGAAAGGATTTGAGTGATAGAATTGGATTGGATGACTGGTTGTAACGATTTAGAAGGAAACAGAAGTAATGTTACCAACGATCTGAGCAATGCAAGTGATGATAGTTTAAACAAAGAAATCACAGAAGAAGAAGTAAAAGAGGCAATAAGGAAATTAAATAATGGGAAAGCAGGGGGCTTAGACGGTGTTGTTCCGGAGATGTTGAAAGCAGGAGGAGAGGTGGTCGTTAAGTTCCTAACAAAGCTTTTCAATAAAGTGTTTGACTCTGGGATCTACCCACGGGAATGGCGTAAAGCTATAGTTGTTCCAATTTTCAAATAAGGCGATGCCGACAAGCCAGACAACTATAGAGGGATATCATTGGTTAATGTTTCTTGTAAATGCTATACATCCATTCTGAACACAAGATTAATTTCTTGTCTAGAAGATAATGATATAATAGTTGAAAATCAGGCTGGGTTTCGAAAGATTATTCAACAGTAGACCAGATATTTAGTCTCTATGCTATTGTTCAGAAATACTTAAATAAGAAAAGACAGAAAATTTATGTTGCTTTTATTGATTTCAAAAAGGCATTTGACTCTGTTAACCATGCAAAACTACTGAAGGTAGTTTATAATGAGAGTATAAGAGGGAAATTTTTTGGGGCCTTGAAAAGCATGTATGATTCTTTAATATCTTGTGTGCGCTGTGAACAGTGAATTTTCAGATTTCTTTACATGTCCATCAGGTGTACGACAAGGCTGTGCCATGAGTCCCACATTGTTTTCTCTATTTATTAATCAACTGGCAAATCACATTAATAACACTGGTGTCCATGGTGTTCAACTATTACCTACTCTGAATTGTTCATTTTGCTATTCGCAGATGATGTAGCTTTGCTATCAACGTCACCGGGAGGCTTACAAGCCCAATTAGATTCTTTAAAAAGCTGTTGTGATCAATTGAAATTATCTGTTAACAAAGATAAGACTAAGATCATGGTATTTAGGAAAGGCGGGTATTTAGGATCAAGAGAAAGGTGGTTTTTTAGGGTAAAGAACTAGAAATTGTTAATATGTATTGTTATTTGGTTTTTTCTTTCACAACAATGTTGAGTTTAGGACGTGGTACAAATCATTTAGTTGCTAAAGGGAAAAAGGCTGTAGATTGGCTTTGTCAGGCTTTTAAAAAATGTAAAGAAATGTCACCAAAGATATACCTAAAAACATTTTATGCTAAGGTACAGCCTGTATTATTGTATTCATCAGAAATGTGGGGTTATAAGAGGTTAGAAAGTATAGAGAAAGTGCATTTATTAGCCTGTAAAAGATACTTAGGTTTACCCTAAAGACCCCAAATAAAATGGTTTATAGTGAGCTTGGTAGATATCCCTTGTTTGTAAACTCACAAATTAGATGTATTAAATACTGGTTTAGATTGTTACAAATGGAGCAAAGCGATTACCCAAACAGGCATACATAATGATGCTATCGATGTACAACGATAATAAAAGGTGCTGGGTAACCGAGATAAGAGAAATGCTTTCTAAGGCGGGTTTTTATGAAGTGTGAGTAAACCAAGGTGTTCGGAACGTCAATGCATTTTTGAAAACATTCAAGCAGCGTTTATTAGATATGTTTTTCCAAGAGTGGTCAGGCACAGTCAGAGACACAGAAAGATATAGCTTGTATAGATTGGTTAAAGATAATTTGAATATCAGTACATATCTAAATGATATCGATATCTTTTGTTTTCGGGTGGCATTAACGCAGATTAGATGTGGTGTGCTACCAATAAACAACAACATGAATAGATATGGAAATGATGTTGCACAGACTTACTGCCCATATTGTGTAATACATGTAGAAGATGAAAAACATCTTTTATATGTTTGCCCGTTGTACTCAGAATTGAGAAATAGATTTTTTTCCCAATGGAATTAATGTTTCAGTTGAAATATTGTTAGCTGGAGAACCCAAACACTTGTCCATTGTGGTCTCAAAGTTTATATTTCACGCTGTTAGGCAGAGACAGAAATTTTTAGAAAGTTATCTATAAAACTCAAATATGCAAATATGTGATGTGATTTCTATAGCAACATGTGCATACTATAGGCAGTAAGTCGATAGTGTTTATGTCAAGGTTTAATGGATGTAATGCTGTACTTATTGATGTATGAAAGCTCCTACCCCAGCCCAATCCCATTCACCCCCCCCCTCCCCCGCCTTTCCATTCCTTCATGTTTATGTGCCCATGGCCTAAACACATTAAACCATTTCATTCATTCATTCCTTCTCTCTCTCTCTCTCTCTCTCTCTCTCTCTCTCTCTCTCTCTCTCTCTCTCTCTCTCTCTCTCTCTCTCTCTCTCTCCCCCTCTCTCTCTCTCTCTCTATCTCTCTCTCTCTCTCTCCTCTCTCTCTCTCTCTCTCTCTCTCTCTCTCTCTATCTAAACTAAACAACACACACAAACACACACACACACACACACAACACACACACACACACACACACACACACACACACACACACACACACACACACACACACACACACACACACACACACACCGCGTCAGTTGTTTCCCAGTATTTCGGCCTTCTGGGGTCTTCTTCG
>CM031609.1:88168195-88173195 GCA_018398815.1 Conus ventricosus
TTCAAATAAGGCTGTACAAATTCATACCGTTGTCAATGGATTAGCAGCACAGAAATAGTGATTATTCCCCTAATTTAGTGAAATTTCAGAAAGATAGTCCTAGTCAACGTTGTATGCACTGTAGGTGTGAGGGAACACAGACTGCCGCTGCCGCTGCTGTTGCTGGCGGTGGTGGTGGTGGTGGTGGTGGTGGTGGTGGTGGTGGTGGTGGTGTGTGTGTGTGTGTGTGTGTGTGTGTGTGTGTGTGTGCGTGTGTGTGTGTGTGTGTGTGGTGTGGTGTGTGTGTGTGTGTGTGTGTGTGTGTGTGTGTGTGTGTGTGTGTGCGTGCGTGTGTTGACGAGGAGAGAGAGAGAGAGAGAGAGAGAGAGAGAGGAGAGAGAGAGAGAGAGAGACAGACAGACAGACAGACAGACAGACAGAGAAAGAAAGAGAGAGAGACAGACAGACAGACAGACAGACAGACAGACAAACAGACAAACAGACAGACAGACAGAGAGAAGAGAGAGAGGAGAGAGAGAGAAAGAGAGAGAGAGAGAGAGGAGGAGAGAGAGAGAGAGGAGGAGATGAGAGAGAGAGAGAGGAGAGGAGAGAGAGAGAGAGAGAGAGGATAATCTGGTTTTGATTGGGGATAGGCATGATGATTCAAGGCAAAAATATAACAAATCTGCCATTCAGAAATCACAAACCCTTGCAGAGCATAATGAAAGAAATGGATTGTCAGGAAAACCATGTTACAGCCAGTTTGAGCTCTGAAAACAAGAAATAAAAAACGACTAAATGGGAAATGAAACAAACTAATCTAGTACTTAATGGGACTGCATTTTTAGCGTTGTTGTTGCTGCATAAATGTGTGAGGTTAGGTATGTCTGTGAGCTTAGAACTTCGTTTGTTATTTGAGACGTTTCTTTGTTTCGTGGTCTTTTGCTTGTGTGCTTACGAAGTGCTGATGTCAGCATTGTTAGTGTGGAGCTATGCACCTTGAAATCATTGATGGTCACCACTAACGTTGGCCTCCCTTGAACGTTACTGTGTGATTCCGGCTCCCTCCCTGTGCTAGAGATCTCATTCCATCTGATGTCAATTTATAAAATGTCATCACTCAAGCGCTCATGGAAATCAACAGGAAAACCTGGCAGTCATAGGGAAATCAAAAGGAAAACCTGGCAGTCATAAGGAAATCAAAGGAAACTGGCAGTCATAGGGAAATCAACAGGAAAACTGGCAGTCATAGGGAAATCAACAGGAAAACCTGGCAGTCATAGGGAAATCAACAGGAAAACCTGGCAGTCATAGGGAAATCAACAGGAAAACCTGGCAGTCATAGGGAAATCAACAAGAAACCTGGCAGTCATAGGAAATCGACAGGAAAACCTGGCAGTCATAGCTATTATTCATCTGAAGCAACTGTCGAATGATGATTGCATAAAGACCCCAAACCCTAGATAGACAGACCAGACAGACAACCATTAAAGATATTCAAAGCAGATGTAGGCCGTACACAGATGAATGGTTAATGCATGGTCCGACCATATCAAATTATCAGCAAGAAACATGCAGTGCAGATGAAGTGCATAGGAACGCAAATGTAGGACTCACTAGAGCAGACAGAATGCATAGTTATGCAATGCATGCATGAGACGCGCCGCAATGGAAATACAGAACATATTTAATGCAGTTGTAGATTACATCCAGTGAAGATGTAGGGTATATGCAAGGCAGATGTAGGGCACGTGCAATGCAGATAAAGGACGTGAACCATCACAGTGTATTGCAAACATGTTTCAGTTTGTGTCGAATCCGGTCAGCTCTCAGTCAAGAGAACATGTGGCTGATATACGACTCTTTTTTTTCAGGACTATGCGACCCAGTGTGTATGTTTGTGTGACAATGTAGGTTGATGAGTATACGATTCCGCGTCGTTTTGTATTGGAAAAAAAAGAAAAGAAAAGGAAATATCTTTATGAGGGCCACATCATTTCTTTTGCTGTTGATCTAAATACATAAAAGGAGAGAGAGAGAGAGAGAGAGAGAGAGAGAGAGAGAGAGAGAGAGAGAGAGAGAGAGAGAGAGAGAGAGAGAGAGAGAGAGAGAGAGAGAGAGAGAGAGAGAGGAATCTGGTCTTCATTGGGGATAGGTGAAAAGGTTGGGTTGGGGGTGGGGGTGGAATCTCAACATTAAGAAAAAAAAAATCTTACTAAAGTTAGTGGTCTCATTTTGTTATATCATTCTTTAAAAAGATGCATAGGAGAGAGAGAGAGAGAGAGAGAGAGAGAGAGAGAGAGAGAGAGAGAGAGAGACAGACAGACAGACAGACAGAAAGAGAGGCAGACAGGCAGACCGACCGACTGGCAAACAGAAAGACAGACAGAAAGACAGACAAACAGACAAGAAGGACAGACGGGCAAGCAGACAGATAAACAGAAAGACAGACAGACATCGAGGAGGAGGAGGAGACTGAGGTCACAGGGAGAGAAGGGATGTGAAGGGATACACAAGTTCAAACGGGAAGAACACACACGACAAACGCGAACCCGAGAGCCATCAACCCCAGTCGTCAGTGTCAGTTGTCAGGTCACAAGTACGTACTACATTGAAGTCAGATGGCGGCAGGACACGCGTCCAGCACATCTGCATGAGACAGATAACGGCTCAAACAGAAAGGTACTGGCTAGGAACTCCGCAAAGTTGTACTCATAAACGTGCCATAGACATTGTTTTTATGTGCAGCCTACACTGCTGTATGTCCCATTCATACTGCTTTGTGTGTCGAGTACGCTGATTTATGCTAAAGTTATACTGCTGCTATTGACACATATACATTCGTATGTGCATCTTTGGCTGTATGAATTCGTAGTTATGCCAATGGAACACCAGTCGTCCAAATAGTGATTATTCACCTGATGTAATGAACGAAAATCAGAAATACTGTCCTCGTCAATCGTACTACATGATGTTGTATGCGTTGACAGTATGTGAGGCAGTATTATGCTACCCCCCCTCTCTCTCTCTCTCTCTCTCTCTCTCTCTCTCTCTCTCTCTCTCTCTCTCTCTCTCTCTCTCTCTCTCTCTCTCATCTCTCTCTCTCTCTCTCTCTCTCTCTCTCTCTCTCTCTGTTCATCTTTTCCTCACGCTGTCTCTATCTTAATGGCCATGAATATCTCCCTCAGAATCACAAAAGGATATCTTGTATGTTTGTTCGTATATTCCACCAGAAGGTTCCCCGTTTTATGTTCATTTTGACTTAGAAAATGGTGTTAGTTTACTTGAAGAATGTTTGACTGATCTTTTGTTAACAAATGATGTGTATGTCATTCTGAATGGTGATTTGAACCGTAGAACTTCTGATGTTTCGCAGAACTTTGCTGGGTGTGATGTTTTTGAAGCGCAGTATGATAGCCATTCCGTCAACATTAACCGATGTTCTCAAGATAAGACTGTAAATAATTATGGGAAGTTATTATTAAACATGTGCACTGCTTTGAACTTGTCAATTTTAAATGGCGTATGTAAAGGCGACCAAAATGGTTGCTATACGTACGTTTCTGAATCTGGTTGCAGTGTAAACGATTATTTTATTTTGTCGAATGAACTTTTTGCTCTTTGGTATGATAGATGTGAACTGAATATTTTGGAACGTATAGATTCTGACCATTTTCCGCTGTCTTTTCAAATTGCTGCCCATTGGGAAACTTGGTAGAAATTGGTGAAGAGATGCAAGATTATACCTTAGAAAAAATTGTTTGGAATGATGAATGCTCCTCGTTGTTTAGTGATACATTAGATAATGAAAATTCGAGTGGAAAACTTCATATTGCCATAAGTTTAATTGATTCTGATATAAACAATGCTCTAAATATGTTTAACGAATGTTTAATTGAAAGCGCCGAATGTATGAAAAAACGTGTGCACGTTATGAAAGAAAGAGCGTCAAAAGACTGGTATGACCAAGAATGTCTTGTGAGAAAAGGAAGACCAGGAGGCTGTTGAGAATTAGTGGCCGTTCGTTGGAAGACACAGACAGGACTGCATATGTGATAGCTAGGCGTGAATATAAGCATTTATTAAAGAGAAAAGAGAAAGAGTTCAATATATCAATAATAGATAAGCTTGTTTCATCTATAAAGTCTCAGAAAGAGTTTTGGGATGTTGTCCACAGGATATCACCACAAAGAAAACAGCGTAGAAATAACATTACAATAGATGTGTGGTTTCAACATTTTCAAGCATTGTTACAATCCAACGATGATATTCAATTAGATCAAGAGGTGTTTGATGATGACTCTGATAGTTATATGAATCGCTCCATTAGTGAAGAGGAAGTATTACTAGCAATTAAAAAATAAAAATCGCAAGGCAGCCGGTCCTGATGGAATCATTGGAGAGCTATTTAAAAATTATTCTACCCATGTAGTGCAGTTCTGTCTGAAACTATTCAACAAATTATTTAATGATGGTGTGTTCCCAGACAGTTGGACAGAATCAATAATTGTGCCAATTTTTAAAAAAGGTGATGCGAATGATCCAAACAATTACAGGGGTATTTCTCTTAGTAACATTAGTAGTAAATGTTTGGGATGATAATTAATAACAGACTGCAAGAATGGATTGAGGATAAAAATATTACGGGTGATTATCAAGCTGGGTTTAAAAAGGGTTACTCGACCGTTGACCACATGTTCACCTTGTTGGCTTTAGTTCAAAAACAGTTCTCTTTTAATCGAAAATTATATGTAGCCTTCATTGATTTTGAAAAAGCTTTCGATTCCATTAATAGAAATCTCCTTTGGCCAATTATGAGTAAAAACGGTATTAAGGGTAAACTTTACAGATGTATTAGAAGTATGTACAATGAGGTGAAAGCTAAAGTTCGTTGCGGAGCTAAATTCACAGATTATTGCCCATCAATTGTTCAGCCGGGGTTAAACAGGGCGATGCCTGTAGTCCAGTTTTATTTTCATTGTTCATCAACGAGCTAGCAATTGAGGTAATTAATAACGGGA
>CM031609.1:88178195-88190695 GCA_018398815.1 Conus ventricosus
TGACAAAGAGACAATGCAGAGACAGAAGGTGTTTCTTATGCGGTTCTGTCACTCACACACACACACACACACACACACACACACACACACACACACACACACACACACACACACACACACACACACACACACACACACACACACAACACACACACACACACACACACTCACACCCCTGCCCTCACACACACCACACACACACACCACACACACACACACACACACACACACACACACACACACACACACACACACACACACACACACACACCACACGCACACACACTCACCCCACTGCCCTCACACACATACACACACACACACACACACACACACACACACACACACACACACACACAACACACACACACACACACACACACACACACACACACACACACGTATTTACAAAATGCCTTTAATTCAGGGGGAAACATTGCCTTTAATGATTCAAACACATAAAACGCCTTGTGCAGAGCGTTGCTGCAAATGATCTGCCACCATTCTACGCGACACAAATGCGTTGGTGGATGGGGAATACACAAATCAAATCTATTTAGCTGTAGAGCTGAAACTAGGATGAAGGCTGAAAAGGACTGTTGATAACCAAGTGAGAGAGAGAAGAGAGAGAGAGAGAGAGAGAGAGAGAGAGAGGGGAGAGAGAGAGAGAGAGAGAGAGGAGAGGAGCGAGAGAGAGAGAGCGAGAGAGAGAGAGAGAGGCAGGCAAAGAGAGATAGAGGCAGACAGACAGACATAATTATAGACAGACAGCCATGCAGAGAGAGAGAGAGAGAGAGAGAAGAGAGAGAAGAGAGAGAGAGAGAGAGAGGAGAGAGAGAGAGAGAGAGAGAGAGAGAGAGAGAGAGGAGAGAGAGAGAGAGATGTGCCAAAAAGGGACGCTCCCAGGAGTGGGAAAAACTCCTTTCAGGATAACAATTCCTCCATCACCACGAGGACCTCACAAGTCTGGTCACGCACGCTAATGGTTCACAGCCATTTTGACTGCTGAGAAAACGTTAGAGGATCATGGGAGGTGTAAACAGAAAGAAAACAAAACACACTGAGAGAGAGAGAGAGAGAGAGAGAGAGAGAGAGAGGGGGAGGGGACTGCCTAACTGAAATATGCACAAAAGTAGACGGCGTGTGGGTAACTGTAGACAAGCCCCGGGCTATTTCATTTTCGATCGCTCTGTTGAACAAAAACAAGATGTACACTGTGAAATCAGCAGACGTGGAGCGTAGGGGCAGTCATGCATTGTACGCATCTAATACATAAGATGAGTGACCCAAGGTCGCTTTGAAAGACCAAAACAGAAACGAATGCTTAGTGAGTACAACATGGATTTTGGTGCGTCAGTGTGTGTGTGTGTGTGTGTGTGTGTGTGTGTGTGTGTGTGTGTGTGTGTGTGTGTGTGTGTGTGTGTGTGTGTGTTAGTGTGTGTGTGTGTGTGTGTGTGTGTGTGTGTGTGTGTGTGTGTGTGTGGTGTGTGTGTGTGTGTGTGTGTGTGTGTGTGTGTGGTGTGTGTGTGTGTGTGTGTGTGTGTGTGTGTGTGTGTGTGTGTGTGTGACTGTGGACCAACGATTTCAAGCACTGTTTTGAGCATGACACTGGATTATCAACTTGGTGTTCTTTTCACTACAGAGGCACTGTGGTGCAGTTGTTAACGTCATAATCTTGAGGCAGGATTTTTAGGGGTTCAATTCCCACCAGTGAGGTCTGGTCGGGTTCTACACAGAGTTGTGTGAGTTACGAGATCAAAAGGGGAGACTAGCACTACACAGCTGAGCTTTATTCTCGAACTGTCCAGGTCCCTGTAGGCATTACAGAAATTCCCTGACCAACACTGCAGGCGTCCGTAATCGCCGGGTGTTGTTGAGGCCGGGATGTATTATGGAGGGAAGCGTGGAGTACAGTCACACTATGGGTGTTGTTGAGGCCGGGATGTATTACGGAGGGAAACGTGCAGTACAGTCACACTCTAGGTGTTGTTGAGGCCGGGATGTATTATAGAGGGAAGCGTGCAGTACAGTCACACTATAGGTGTTGTTGAAGCGGGATGTATTATGGAGGGAAGCGTGCAGTACAGTCACACTATAGGTGTTGTTGAGGCCGGGATGTATTATGGAGGGAAGCGTGCAGTACAGTCACACTATAGGTGTTGTTGAGGCCGGGATGTATTATGGAGGGAAGCGTGGTGTACAGTCACACTCTAGGTGTTGTTGAGGCCGGGATGTATTATGGAGGGAAGCGTGCAGTACAGTCACACTGTAGGTGTTGTTGAGGCCGGGATGTATTATGGAGGGAAGCGTGGAGAAGTCACACTATAGGTGTTGTTGAGGCCGGGATGTATTATGGAGGGAAGCGTGGGGTTACAGTCACACTATAGGTGTTGTTGAGGCCGGGATGTATTATTGGGGGAAGCGTGGGGTACAGTCACACTATAGGTGTTGTTGAGGCCGGGATACCGGATGTATTATGGGGTGAACCGTGGGGTACAGTCACACTATAAGTGTTGTTGAGGCCGGGGTGTATTATGGAGGGAAGCGTGGTGTACAGTCACACTCTAGGTGTTGTTGAGGCCGGGATGTATTATGGAGGGAAGCGGGGAGTACAGTCACACTATAGGTGTTGTGGAGGCCGGGATGTATTATGGGGTGTAAGCGTGCAGTACAGTCACACTATAGGTGTTGTTGAGGCCGGGATGTATTATGGAGGGAAGCGTGCAGTACAGTCACACTCTAGGTGTTGTTGAGGCCGGGATGTATTATGGGGTGGAAGCGTGCAGTACAGTCACACTATAGGTGTTGTTGAGGCCGGGATGTATTATGGAGGGAAGCGTGCACTACAGTCACACTATAGGTGGTGTTGAGGCCGGGATGTATTATGGAGGGAAGCGTGCAGTACAGTCACACTATAGGTGTTGTTGAGGCCGGGATGTATTATGGAGGGAAGCGTGCAGTACAGTCACACTGTAGGTGTTGTTGAGGCCGGGATGTATTATGGAGGGAAGCGTGCAGTACAGTCACACTGTAGGTGTTGTTGAGGCCGGGATGTATTATGGA
This sequence comes from Conus ventricosus, assembly GCA_018398815.1. Taxonomy (NCBI): domain Eukaryota; kingdom Metazoa; phylum Mollusca; class Gastropoda; order Neogastropoda; family Conidae; genus Conus; species Conus ventricosus. The sequence goes on from CM031609.1 coordinate 88,181,259, forward strand.
GGGAAGCGTGCAGTACAGTCACACTGTAGGTGTTGTTAAGGCGGGATGTATTATGGAGGGAAGCGTGGTGTACAGTCACACTCTAGGTGTTGTTGAAGCCGGGATGTATTATGGAGGGAAGCGTGCAGTACAGTCACACTATAGGTGTTGTTGAGGCCGGGATGTATTATGGTGGGAAGCGTGCAGTACAGTCACACTATAGGTGTTGTTGTGGCCGGGATGTATTATGGAGGGAAGCGTGCAGTACAGTCACACTATAGGTGTTGTTGAGGCCGGGATGTATTATGGAGGGAAGGTGCAGTACAGTCACACTGTGGGTGTTGTTGAGGCCGGGATGTATTATGGAGGGAAGCGTGCAGTACAGTCACACTATAGGTGTTGTTGAGGCCGGGATGTATTATGGGGTGAAGCGTGCAGTACAGTCACACTATAGGTGTTGTTGAGGCCGGGATGTATTATGGAGGGAAGCGTGGAGAAGTCACACTATAGGTGTTGTTGAGGCCGGGATGTATTATGGAGGGAAGCGTGGGGTACAGTCACACTATAGGTGTTGCTGAGGCCGGGATGTATTATGGAGGGAAGCGTGGTGTACAGTCACACTATAGGTGACTCATAATCTTGGTGATCCTGGGGTTGCGGGTTTGAATCTCACAAGGGCGTTTCGGTACAGGGAGATTTTTCCCTCGGAGTTAACATTGTATCTGACTCCATTTCCCATACAGTCCTTAGAATGAGACTATAAACCGAGGTTCCGTGTGTGAACGCACGCATAACATCTTGCACACACGTAAAACCCCATCACAACTTTCGGAAGAGTAGGCCAGTTTGGCCGTTGGTATGGGTGACACGTTACACATAGCATGCACCCTTGTGAGAAATGGAAAAAGGAAGGAAGTAAGGAAGCTGAGTGAACGATACTGACTGGATGACACGGGAAACGACTGAATGAAGCGCCAGCTGGCAGCTCTTCAGTCGGCACTACCCAGGTAGGCAGCCCGTTGTGTAAACGAGTGTGGATTGTAAAGCGCTTAGAGCTTGGTCTCTAGTCGAGAATAGGCGCTATATAAGTATTCATTATTATTATTATTATTATATTATTATTATTATTATTATTATTATTATTATTATTATTATTATTATAATTATTATTATTATTATGATAGGTGTTGTTGAGGCGGGATGTATTATGGAGGGAAGCGTGCAGTACAGTCACACTATGCGGTCTCAGACCAGTATAACATATCTTACAGTCATCTTCATCATCTTCATACCCTCTGATCAGGTTTTTTTTGCAGTCTTAGATTTTGTTGTCATCTGCTCCGTGCATTCAAGGTGACGTCATTTTCGATGTTCAGTCCAAATCGATGCCCATGGTGAATTAATGTCACATTCTCGGTATCAACAAATCCACAGAGCCTGTTACCGGATGAACGTAGCGGTGTTGAATGTACAGAGAACCATTCCTTATTACTCATTGACAGTTATTGTCATCAGTAATGGACTTAGCATGAACTGTCCTGCATATTTTGGACCAAAACAGAGGCAGATGAATACAATCAAGATCTCTCGGCAATAGTGCGGTGTCTTGTTTGTTGGGTTGCCTGATAGAGGCATAAAATAGACTGCTTTCTGTAGTTCTGTGCTTTTAGTGAGCTGGAGTTAGCAGCATAGAAATAGTGCAACTGAGGAATAGGGGGGACACTAGACTATATACATCATGGAAAAAATGCAGAGAGGAGAGAGAGAGAGAGAGAGAAGAGAGAGAGAGAGAGAGAGAGAGAGAGAGAGAGAGAGAGAGAGAGAGGAGAGAGAGAGAGGAGAGAGAGAGGAGAGAGAGAGAGGAGAGATGTTAGAGCGATACATAGGGTTCGGAGAATAGAGGTGAGGTGGGAGTATAAAGAAACAGAGAAAGACAAACGAGAACAACACACAACAAACGAGAACCGGGCGGCAATGAACACGACTAGTGTTTAGTTGTCAGGCCAGAAAAATGTATAATAGAGAGGCAGATGATAGCAAGACACGCAGCCAGCACTCGCGTGAGATCAACGTCGACGTGGGAAGAAAGACACTGGCTAGAAACGCCCAGGCCGTATACTGATCTGATTTGACTGTTTCATGTGCGATTATACGCCATTATTTTAGTCTGTTATTTGTTTACTTGATACTGTCTTCTGTGCTATCTATAGTGCTTTATGTTCAGCTAAATCTGAAGCAAATTCTTTCCTGGTCAAAGGATGACCAGTCATGTGAATAATGATTTTTTTTTCTTACATTAAAGCGGTGTTAGAGAGAGAGAGAGAGAGAGAGGAGGGGAGAGAGAGAGGGAGAGGAGGAAGAGAGAGAGAGATGAGAGAGAGAGAGGAGAGAGAGAGAGAGAGATGAAGGAGAGGAGAGAGAGAGAGAGGAGAGAGAGAGAGAGAGATAACGAACGAAAATTTACGATAACGAACGAAAATTTATTCAGAAAGGCCGAGAGACGAGAGAGAGAGAGAGAGAGAGAGAGGAGAGAGAGGAGGAGAGAGAGAGAGAGGAGAGAGAGAAGAGAGAGAGAGAGAGAGAGAGAGAGGCTTGTTTGCTGGCCAGTCAGCCAGAAAGACAGAATGAGAGACAGATAACGTTGTAAATGACACACAGTGCCCAACCATATTGTATGTCCACCACCATTTGTTTCAAAGCTTCGTTGTTCCTTGAGATTGAACTGACTGGCAGCAAAATATGTTATGCTCTACTATAAATTTGAAATAAGCGGGGGGGGGGGGGGGGGGGAAAGAGAGAGAGAGAGAGAGAGGAGAGAGAGAGAGAGAGAGAGAGAGAGAGGAGAGAGAGAGAGAGAGAGAGAGAACATGTATCTTTTGCAGATTTAGATTGTGGCGTGTAAGGATAAAATGAAGGGAAATAACCACTGAGTAACACCACTGTATTATTGATAGATGGGAATCCATTATTATTACAGGGAGCTTTCTTCCTACGGTAGTAGTAAACCATATCTTTGTTTCGAAAGTGGTACGGAAAAATAAAATGGGAAAAAACGCATGGTCATTTTCATATTTAATTTCTTTTTATCGCAAGCTAATTGTCTGCATTTGTTTTCAAACATGCTCGAGCTTATGTGTGTGTGTGGGTGTGGGTGTGGGTGGAGGTGGGTGGGTGCAGGCCAATATGCACACACACACACACACACACACACACACACACACACGCGCGCGCGCGCGCGAGCGCGAGCGCACGCACACACGCACACACACACACACACACACACACACACAGACGCACACACACACACATACACACACACACACGCACGCACGCACGCACGCACGCGCTGGGGAATGGTAAGGTAAAGAAAGAATATTGCTATTGATAGGCGAAGAGGGTTGTTTTAAGAAAGGTCTTAAAGGAAGACAGAGAGTTTGAACTATGCAAGGATTTTGGTTTATTCAAGAAAGGGAACCCCTGAAAAGAAAAGAGCGATCGCCTAGAAGCCAAAAGGGCGAGGGTTTTTGAGGGAGGTTTTGTGGAAAAAGAAGAACTCCCTAAAAGGGAAATGATTTTAAAGGGAGAAGAAGGTGGGGAAAACTAAGCCATTAAAAGTTTAAAGCGGTAAAACAGTGTGCAGTCTATTCTTTTTTTCGACCGGCACCCAGTGAAGAGAAAAGAAGAAAGGGAGTGACATGGAAGTCTGGGTTGCCAAGAACAACGAGCAGCATTGTTTTGTACTGTCTGGAGTGATGAGAGATTCTGGGGCGCCAGTTGAAGGGGGAAATCAGTTGGATAGAATGAAGGCTGGAAAAAAGGGTGTTCGGGGCTCAACAGGAGAAGAGGGTCGCACAGAAACAAATGCGGCGAAGCTAAAAGAAAACAGACACGGCGGGACGGGAAAATGTTGCTGGAAGGGACAGTGCTGAGAAAGGGTAACACCTAAAATCCATGCAGAAGAGACGTTAAATAAGGCATTTTTCCCAATTTGTTTCAACGTCAACTAATCGTGGGTCTTGCATCTGCTTTGATTTATTGCTCTGTCTGTCTGTCGCTGTCGGTTGTCGATCTTTACATTTCCTCCTCCTCCTTTCCCCCCCTTCTCTCTTCTCTTCTCTCTCTCTTCTTTTCTCTCTCTCTTCTCTCCCCTTCTCTCTGTTCTCTTTTTCCCCCTTTTATCGGAAGAAGAAAAAAGAAGTTGCCAAGAAGAATGAAAAAGAGAGAGAGAGAGAGAGAGGGAGGGGGAGAGAGAGAGAGAGAGAGGGGAGGACAGAGACAGAGAGACGACAGCAGAAGACAGACAGACAGAAGAGACGACAACAGACTCAGACTATAGACAACTGTCAGACAGACAGAGGGGCAGCCGCAGGAGAAGAAGAGAAAAAAAAAAAAAAACAAAAAAAAAAAAAGTTTGGGAACAGAGACAGACCGAGTCGAGACAAGGCAAAAGACAGGGAAAAAGGGAGGACTAAATTTGGACTGACGGAAATGAAGGGGGGGCGGATGTAAAGTGATCGTGAAGAACAAAACGGGAGGCCACCGCAATGCCAGCACCCGCAGTAAACCCCCAGATTTAATGTCAATATCGCCCTAATTTCCCAAATTTCCCGTCCGGGGGGGGGGCAGCCCCGTCCGAATCGCATGACAAAATGATTGGCGGGGAAAAGGAGGTAGGGCAAGAGACCCCACCCTTTACTCTTTAGGTGAGTTAAGGTGGTTTTATGGCAGACTGCTTTTTTGGGGGGTTCTTTTTTATTTTGTTCGCCTACGCGGTTTTAAGTCGAGTATACGGTGTTGGTCCCAAGTTTAGTATCTATTTGTGCGGTGGGCTGTAGCAAATTGTAATAAAAAATTAATTTTGGTCCCAAGTTAGTATTGTTATGGCGGTTGAGGCTGTATGTATCTTTATGTGGTGAAGTGTTTGAAATCTTTATTAGGCTGGGCTGTAGCCAAATTATGTTTTAATTTTTTCCCAGTGTAGTAAAATGGAGACACAAGGGTCGCCCTAGCAGGGTAATAAGCCAAGTTGCCCCCCCACCCCTGCGTGTTCCCCCCGGGGGGTTGAAACCCTTTGGGCCCCGTGGTCGGAGAGTTTGCGGGCCCTGTGTCCTTGGCTTTGTGGTGGGGGCATCAATACACGAAGATAGTTAGTTGTTTTTTTTTTAAATGCTTTAGGCCTAAAAAAGTTAAGTTGCTGTCGGGTTTTTAAGCACACGGGAAAGGAGTTATCCCCCTGGTAGGGCTTCCCATTCGTTTGGCAAAAGGGTGAGGACCCCTGACTAACAGTAGCCCCCCTTTTCTTTTTTGTTTTCTCCCTTTCTTATTTGGCTCTTTTCACCCGCTCCCTTCAAGTTTTTTTTCACACTCTTTTTCTCTCTGTGGTCTTCTTAAGATCTGCCGTTTTCCCGTGGGGTCGCCCTGTGGGAGGGGAATGAGACCTGGTGATTGAGAGGCCAGCCCCCTCAAACATCCTTTCCCCGGCCCTCTCCTAGACAGGAGGTCATTGGCCCGGGTTGAAAAATCGGCTCCCCCTTTTTGGGGGCCTGGGTCAAGACAGCAGTTTCGAGGGCCCAAGGTAACCCCCTGCAGTGCCGGTCTCTGTTCCCGGGAAATTTGGGCAGGGTCTGGGGATAGGGTTGGTGGGTTTCTGTCTGTTGTATTTTCCCCTAAAACCTTGAAGGGGTCAAGATAATGACTTTTTGGCCCGGCCCCCTTAGTTGGACTCCATGTGGGGGGGGTAAGGGGAGAAAAAATTTGTTACACAAAACTGGCTTTTTTTCAAATCATTTCCCCAGAAAGAAGAGGAAGGCCGGGTCCTTTTTCGGGGTTTTTTAATCAGCAGAAACTGGATATGGAGAAAAGAGAGGGGGCGGTTTTGGGCTTCCGGCTTGATAAAAGGGGGAGAGCAGGAAAGCCCTTTTCAGCTTGAGCCCTTTTGCGATCCAAAAGGCTTACGGTCAGCAGGGCCCTCAGTCGTTGAAAAGGCTACGGAACGGTCATTCCTCGTCCGTGCAGATCGAGAAGCAATCGGAACAGTGCTGGGGCAACAAAGCGTGGGCGGGAAATCGGGGGGATCCCCCTAAAACGTTGATTTGTCCAAAGGGGGTTGCGGTGCCCCGGGTTTGAAGGTGTCTCGAAGCGGAGATCAAGACAGAAATTGCATCCCCAAGGTGTACGGAGGTGCGTAGGGTGACAGTCCGTAAAGGTGCGAAAGAGTCCCCCACACCCTCTTTCTGACATTTGCAACCATTTTTACCTCCCGGCAATAAAGTGGATCTTTAAAGTTTGTCCAACTGTATGTCCCTCCCCTTAGGGGTTTCAAATGCCAGAAGTTTTGGGCAGTCAGAGCCGCTGTTTGGGGAGGAGGGTTTTGTGGTGTTTGTTGCAAAGGAAATATGATGGGTGTGTAAAGACCCGGGGCATTGTGCGAACTGCGGTGGCGACCCCCTCCTCTTCACGCAAAAATGCCCGTTTGGGGTCCGGAGTCCACCATCCTAGAGTGAAACTGAAAAAAAAACTTCTTTGAAGCGCGCAAACAAGTTGTTGGGAGTCAGACGTCAACAGTGTCTTTATGTTCGGTGTGAAGAAAGTTTTCCCCCCGTTCAGTCTGCGCCAGGGTGATGAATTTTGTTTTCAGCAAAACATTGCAAAGGAGAATGTTAAAAATCTGGAGGGAAACAAATCCCCCCACTCTCAACCCCAAAATGGGTGCCCCCGGTGGATGCAAAAAATCCGCCACCCCCCAGATGCCCCGCAGTCTACTCCCTCTGTGTGGGGATTAAAAACCGCCCTCCCGCTTTGAACTTCTGTGAGCGTGTTCGTGCGGGCAAGGGGAGTTTAAGAGGTGGAGGGTGGTGGAGTGAGAAAGAAACACCACATTACAAACCCCCCCTTTTCACCTTTTGGGGAAGGTTTTCCCGGGGTCTGAAGACCCAAACAGTCCGTCCAACTTACTAAAAATTGCCCATTGGTGCAGTGATGATCGGAGATAAATGATTTTTTTCCTATTCATCCCCTGCACCATGGACAGTACAAAAACTCTTGGAAATCCGTGGCCTAAATTTCAAAAACTTTTTAGGAGTTGCAGCTTCTGTGTCGAATAAAAAACCTTACGTGTGGTTTCAGGAAACTAAAATTCAAAGCCGAAGCCTTCATCTTTTTGGCTTTAATATCCTTTTTCCAAACCTGCACAAAACCCTCCAATTGAGTAAAGGGGGGGGTGTTGCCCCTTCTTATAAAAAAAAACGTTGCGTTTTGTCCTGTCGCCTGATACCCCCTTCCGTCTGTAGGCGAAGTCCTCTCCCTAAACTGTTACAATTTGTCGGTATATCTGCCCTTTTTGTTCCCGGGTTTTTCATCAGGACCCTTTTCAGTTGGAGAAAAATTTCCCCGACCATTGTTTGCTGTTGGGTGACTTTAATGGACACCTCCCCTTTGGGGTGTGTCAGTTTGTCATCCAGAGATCTCGTCTTGAGTTTTTCCTTTCTGACTTTGATTTGTGTTGTTTTTAACGATGGACCCCCCAATTACCTTTACTTTTCTCAGTTCCCTTTCGTTTTAGATTTGTGATATGTGCCCCGCTGGTCCCGGACAGGTGGTTGTCCATGACGATCTGCACGGAAGAATTCATTTTTCCCGTTCTTTAAAACCCCCTATTAAATGAAACCGCCTCTGTCTCCCGATTTTTTTCATAAGAGGCAAAAAGGAATTTTTTTGCACCAATATTTCAAAGGACTCCAGGAACTTTAATTCTTAGAGTCCGCCTGCGAATCTTCCCCCTCTGGATAAAATGTGTTAAACTGTATTCCAAAGTCTTCGACAAACCCAACTGCCCCAAAAAACCCCCGGTTTAATTCTGATTGCCCAAAACATCTCAAAAAATATGCAACGGGTTAGCGTGGGTTTACAATGACCGTCGGTCCCCAAATTCGAGCCCCTCAGAAACTCTTTCCAAAAACGAGAACCTTTCAAAAACATAAATGTCAGTCTTGAAGAAACTTTGCTCGGGCTGACATGAAAACTTCAAAGAAAAAAAGTTTGGGAACATCATCAGAAAAAAAAAAAAGGGGAAAGAAAAAAACCCCAACCCCTCCCTTCTCACTGAAAATTTCTGTGCTCTGATAAAATGACAAAAAAAGCTGGCCAATCTTTGGCCCCCCCATTCAACAGAATCTTCATCTTTAAAAAAATTTTTCGCCCTTTTTTAAAAAACAACAAATCGAGGACATTTTTTACAATTTCACTCAGACAACGCTGAAACCCCACAATCTTCCCCTTTTTTTAAACAACAACTAAAATAGCTCTGCAAACCTGCAAAGATTCGTCCCCGGTCTGGATGTTTTCATTATAGGTTTTTTGAAACATTTTCCCGAAAGCTGTTCCCGCCTTTTAAAAACTATACCTATCTGGAACGTCTGCTTTCCGCCCCCCGGGGAAAGCCCCCGATCATTCAATTCCTAAACCCGGAAAGGGGCCTTTCCAACCCCTTAAAATATGCCAAAACTCGCCGCTGTTCTGTAAGTTGATGGGGAAAATGGTCAACTCCCGTCTGATGTGAAGCTGGAAACCCAGGGCCCCCTTTGGGAGTGAACAGTGGGGTTTCCGGGAAATACCATCGAAGTTAACATTTAGTCCGTTTTGGAAAAACCCTCCCAACGCCTTTGTCAAAAAGCGCATGTGGCGCTATCTTTTTTTTTTTTAAACCCAGGAAAAGGCGTTTGACTCCACGTGGAAAAAGGAACCCTTTTGGACCCGCAAGACTTGGGTTTTTGTGGTCCCTGCCTCTGTTTTTCAAACTTTCTGGTGTCGAAGTTTCCCGGTGCGGTTGGCACCCATCTCTGAACCCTGGGGGGGGAGTTGGGTGTACCTCAAGGGAGATCATTTTCCTGCCCTTTTTTAGCATTAAAATCAACGACTTGGAAATCAGTAAACCCGGGCTCTGAATCTCTTGTTCGTTGACGACTTCGCGCTGTCGCAGTTGGGTTTTACGTGGGTACGCGTCGACTCCAATTTTGTGTCAAAAGATCCCCAGTGGGCCGAAGAAAAACGGGTTTACCTTCTCACGTACCAAAACTCAGTTAATCCATTTCCACAATTTTCGTCAATTCTTTGCTGATCCTGAAATTCGTCTGGACAAGCCCACCATTCCAGCTGTAAAAGAAGCCAAATTTCTGGGGGTTATTATTTTTTTTTTTTTTAAATCAAAAACTCAACTTTCTCAGCCACATTAAAAACCTTAAAACCTCTTGCCAGAAAGCACTGAATATTCTGCGGGTCGTAGCACACACTGACTGGAGCGCTGATAAGAAAACTTTGCTGCACCTCTACAGAGCCTTGGTCCGTTCCAAACAGGACTGTGGTTGTGCTGTGTACGGCTCTGCAAGACGTCTTATCTAAAACTCATGGAGCCTATCCACCATCAAGGGCTTCGTCTCTGTCTTGGAGCATTCCGCACCACC
>CM031609.1:88198195-88205695 GCA_018398815.1 Conus ventricosus
CGCACACTCGCGCGCACACACACACACACACACACACACACACACACACACACACACACACACACACACACACAACACACACACGCACACACACACACACACACACACACACACACAACACAACACACACACACACACACACACACACACACACACACACACACACACACACACACACACACACACACACACACACACACACACACACACACGCACGCACGCACACTCGCGCGCACACACACACACACACACATACACATAACAATAAGAACAACAACTCCTCCCCCTCAAAAACATCCCACGCACACGCACAGGCGCGCGCGCACACACACACACACACACACACACACACACACACACACACACACACTCACGCACGCACGCACGCACGCACGCACACATACACACACACACACACACACACACACACACACACACACACACACACACACACACACACACACACACACACACACACACACACACACCACACACAACACACACTCTCTCTCTCTCTCTCTCTCACATACACTCACACACCAACGCTTCCACACACATATCTGTGGACTCTCTGATTAACACTCTGGCATTACCCCACTGATAACACACACACACACACACACACACACACACACACACACACACACACACACACACACACACACACACACACACACACACACACACACACACTCACTCACTCACTCTCTCCCACACACACTCACACACCAGCGCTTGCACACTCATGATATCCATGCACACTCATGATATCCATGCACACTCATGATATCCATGCACACTCATCTACAGTATACGCTGGGGACCCTGAGAGATTCAAAGTCTTTTCTCACTTGACATGTATTTCATCTTTTGTGTCTGTTATTGGAAAGGCCCAGTATGAGTCTGCCCCAATCTCTAGGAGTCTTCGCAGTGTTGGCCTTGAAATTATTCCAATGTTGGTTTGGTTGGTGATGTTTCTTGCTCTTCCCTTAAGTCTGGATGTGCGGCTACTTCCTCTTGTGATGTTCAGATGTGAAAGATGGCCTACGGTATAGTGGCTTTGCTCTGTTTGCTTTAGTGATTCTTCAGATTTCCTATCTCGTTTCCTTTAACTCCAGCATGTCCATGGCAGTACATCCATATGAGTCTCTCCAATGGAAGGCTGCGCATTAGTTCATTCCAAGCAGGGCTTCCCATTCCACTTTTCACTTTCTGAAGTAGGTTCATGGAGTCCGTCAGTATCATGGCTTGTTGAGTTTGAAACTGGCTTATCGATGTACGCCAGTGGAGTGCTTGTGTCACTGCTTTTACCTCCATTGTTAGACTTGAAGTTGTTAAAATGTGCGCACCATTGTCTTCCTGAATAGTTCGGTCATTTTGCTTCACTGTGTATCCCCAGCCTGACTTACCTTTGATGACAGAACCGTCAGTGTATATTAAAAGTCATCTTTTGTGCAAAGATTTTCTACCAGAATCTGAATTTCTGTGTTGGTTTTGCCTTCTGGCCATTCTCGACAATGTCTTCCAAGTTCTGGAGCGATGGCAGTTTGGTAGAGATGCTTCAAGTGGTCTGGATATTTCTCCCATTCCTTGGTTTCTTTGACTTCTGCTAACTGGCACACAAGCTGTATACTGTCTTCTGCCTGTCCCATCCATGATTTTCCACGTCCTAGGGAATGAAATAGCAGATAATCTAGATAAACTTGGTGCACAAAACTGTTCAGAATGTGTACTAAATTTGCCAATACATCCTTCCAAGTGTGAAATACTATTCAACCTGGAACACTACGTTTACAAAACCTTTTCCTGTGAAAAATGCTACACACTGCCTAGCTGCTCACGTCATCTTGCTAAGCTTATCACAACATTAAGGCTGAACACATGGAAGACCACATTTTCTCCTGAAGTTGTGTGTGTCTGTGGAACATTCATCTCTGTGCATCACCTTCCATTAGATTGTCCAGTTTTAACTACAATGTATAAGGCGAAAGGTACCAATCTTGACAAATATGAAAATGAGAGTCACGTTCTGTCTGACTCATGCATAATTGAGTTTGCCGCCACTTTAGCCAGTTCTGATGTAGCTAGACTATTATGAGGGTCCTTAACTGATATGCTGTTTTCTTTTTCATAAGTGCATGCAGATGCATGTGTTGAAATGACTTAAGTGGGTTTTTTTAGGGGGGTTTTTGGTTGTTTTTTTGTCCCCCCCCCCCCTTCCCCCCCTCCGTCTAATATCATCTGCCGGATGAAAAGACGTAACATTAAACCACCACCACCACCACGTCCTAGGCGAGTGCCTTTTGTTTCCTTGACTGCCGCATGAAGTGGGTTTGGGGGATGTTCAAGGGCTCTGAAATATACCTTCACCTGTTTCAGCTTGTGTCTTGTCTGCATTGAAGGAAGGTCGAGCAGGTATATCGCATAGTTTGAACTGGTGTGTCCTTTATGGTTCCGGATCCCAGGATCAATCTCATTGCTTCATTTTGAATATAATGACTTTAGAAATCAGTTCATACCAAGCACATTTACATGTATAAAGTTCGTATTTAACATTATCGTTTGGTCCATGGTGGTGCAAAAAGTGTTCCTAACTTTGCAAAGTTTCTAATACTTAGTAAAGCTGTGTAACATTATATTCAGTGTCTTAATTATCGGGAAATGTTTCAGATCTTTGCTATGTTTCATTTACATTTGTTTGATTTGTTTCAAGTCCTTCGTGCCCCAAAATGGGTCACAGGACTAAAATCTTTGAATCTGTGTGTGTGTGTGTGTGTGTGTGTGTGTGTGTGTGTGTGTGTGTGTGTGTGTGTGTGTGTGTGTGTGCGTGTGCGAGTGCGTGTACGTGTGCGTGTGCGTGTGCGTGTGTGTGCGAGTGCGAGTGCGTGTGCGTGTGCGTGTGTGTGTGCGTGCGTGCGTGCGTGCGTGCGTGCGTGCGTGTGTGTGTGTGTGTGTGTGTGTGTGTGTGTGTGTGTGTGTGTGTGTGTGTGTGTAAAATAGAGAGAGAGAGAGAGAGAGAGAGAGAGAGAGAGGGAGAGAGAGACGGACAGACAGACAGAGAGCGAGAAAGCGTGCATGCGCGCGCGCGTTGCGTGCTGTGTGTGTGTGTGTGTGTGTGTGTGTGTGTGTGTGTGTGTGTGTGTGTGTGGTGGTGTGTGTTGTGTGTGTTGTGTGTGTGTGGTGTGTTGTGGCCCTTTGCGCCCGTGGTAGTGGTGGTTTTGTGTGTGTGGTGTTGGTGTGTGTGTGTTTTTTGTTGTGCGCGCGCCCCGCGCGCGGTGTGTTTTGTTGTGTGTGTGTGTGTGTGTTTTTGTGTGTGGGTGTGTGTGTGTGTGTGTGTGTGTGTGTTGTGTAAAATAGAGAGGAGAGGGAGAGAGGGGGAAACGGAAGACAGACAGGAGAGCAAAAAAAAAGCGTGCAGGGGCGCGCGTGTGCGTGTGGTGTGTGGTGCGTGGTGTGTGGTGGTGGGTGGGTGTGTGTTTGTGTGTGTGTGTGTGTGTGTTGTGTGTGGGGGTGTGTTGTTGTGTGTGTGTGTAGGTGGGGTGGGGTTGCTCGGGGCGGTGCGGTGCTCTTTTTTTTTCTCCCTCTCTCTTCTCTCTCTCTCTTTTCTCTCTCTCTTCTCTCTCTCTCTTCTCTCTTTTCCATTTCTCCTTTTTCTCCCTCCCCCTTTTTTCCTTCTCGTGCCCTCTTGTCTCTGTCTCTCTCCATTTGTTCGTCTTGTTTTGTTCTTTTCCCTTTTCTCCTCTCTCTCTCTCTCCTCTCTCTCTCTTCCTCTCCCTCTCTCTCTCTCTCTCTTTGTACATATATATATAATATATTTTATTATTATTTATATATATATATTATATATATATATATATTTTATATTAAATATATATATTTAATATATATTATATATATATATTATATATATATGTGTGTGTGTGGGGGTGTGTGTGGGTTGTTGTTGTGTGTTTTGTTTTTTGTTTGTGTGTGTTGTGTGGTGTTTTGGGGGTTGTTGTGGGGGGTTGTGTGTTATGTGTTTGTTTTGTGTTTGTTTTGTGTGTTGGTGTTTTGTGTGTGTGGTGTGTTGTGTGTGTTGTGTGTGTGTGTGTGTGTGTGTGTGGTTTCGGCGATGCGTACGTGGTGGTGTGTGTGTGTGTTGTGTGGGTGTGTGTGTTGTTGGGCCCGCCGGGGGGTTTAGTGTGTGTTGTGTGTGTGTGGTGTGTGTGTGTGGTGTTGGTGTTTGGTGTGTGTGTGTGTGTGTGGTTGTGTGTGTGTGTTGTGTTTTTAAAATAGAGAGAGAGAGGGGGGAGAGAGAGGGGAAGACAGACAGAAGGGGGGGGAAAAGCGTGATGGCGCGGCTTTTGTGCGTGTGTGGGGTGTGCGTGGTGTGTGTTGGTGTGTGCGTTGTGTGTGTGTGTGTGTGGTGTGTGTGTGTGTGTGTGTGTGTGTGTGTGTGTGTTTTGTGTGTGTGTGTGTGGTGTTGTGGTGCTTTGTGGGTGGGGTGGATTGTCGGCGCGTGGGGATGCCCCTTTCTCTCTTCTTTCTTCTCTCTTCTCTCTCTTTTCTTTTTTTTTTTCTTTCTTTCTCCCCTTCTTCTTTCTTTTTCCATTTTCCCCTTTCTTTCCCCCCCCTCTTTTATCTCTCCGTGCCTTTTTCTCTGTTCTCCCCTTTTGTTCTGTTTCTGTCATTGTCTTTTCCCTTCTTTTCTTCTCTTCTTTTCTCTTCTCTTTTCCCCCTGTCTCTCTTTCTTCTCTCTTCTCTTTCTCTCTTTTTGTAATATATATATATTTATATATTATATATATAAATATTTATATATATTATATATATTTATTTGTGTTTTGTGTGTGGTGTGTTTTGTGTGGTTGGTGTGTGTGTGTGTGTGTTTTGTGGTGTGTTGTGTGTGTGTGTGTGTGTGTGGTGTGTTGTGTATGTTGGTGTTTGTGTGTGGGGTTGTGTGTGTGTTTTGTGGTGTGTGTGGTGTGTGTGTGTGTGTGTGTGTGTGGTGGTGTGTGGGTGTGTGTGGTGTGGTGTGTGTGTGTGTGTGTGTGTATTTCGTGTCGTTTTTTATTGTTGTCTGTTGTCTGTTGGTTCTGTCTGTCTCTCTCTCTTCTTTTTCTCTGTCCGTCTCTCTCTCTCTTTTTTCCCCCATTCTCTTTTTTGGTGTGTGTGTGGGTGTGGTGTGTGTGTGTGTGTGTGTGTGTGTGTGGGGGTTGTGTGTGTGTTTGTGTTGTGTTGTGTGTGTGTGTGTGTTTTTTGTGTGTATTTCTGTGTCCGTCTGTCATTAGTCTTTTGTCTGTCGTTGTTGTTGTCTGTTGTTCCTTCTCTCTTCTGTCTCTGCTCTTTCTCTTTTTCCCATCTTCTTCTTTTGTTGTTTTTTGTGGTGTTGTGTGTGTGTGTGTGTGTGTTGTGGGGGGTGTTGTGTGTGTGTGTGTGTGTGTGGGTGTGGTGTGTGTGTGTGTGTGTGTGTGTGTATTTTGTGCCCGTTGTTTTTTTTGTCTGTCTGTCTGTCTGTTGTTGTCTGTCTGTCTCTCTCTCTTTCTTTTTGTCTCTGTCTTCTTCTCTTTTTTCCCCTTCTCTTCTTTTCGGGGGTTGTGTGTGTGTGTGTGTGGTGTGTGTGTGGTGTGTGTTTTGTGTGGTGGTTTTGTGTGTGTTTTGTGTGTGTGTGGGGGTGTGATGTGTGAAAAAGACAGACAGAAAGAGGCAGGAGAGAGAGAGAGAGAGGAGGGAGAAGAGAGAGAATGGGGGGGGAGAAAAGAGACGAAAAGGGGAGGAGGGGAGAGGAGAGGAGGAGAGAGGAGGAGAGGGGGAGAGATAGAGACAGAGAGGGAGAGAAAGAACAAGCAAAAAGAGCTGGAGGGATTGCCCTTTCCCTTTTCTTTTATCAAAATAACTGTTCGTGTCCAGGCAATCGACAACATGTTTGTAAAATCAGAAATCGGTTCCTGTTATGAAATAGTAGGCACTTACTAGAAAAAAATGTCAGTAAAAACCTTTCTTAAGCAGTTAGAGTCTGAAAAAAAAAACGCGAGGCCAAAATAAAGAAAAGGAAAACAAAGGGAAATTTTCCCTAATCCCTAATGAGCTGTACTTTTTGCGCTGTTGTTCTGCGTAAATATGTGGTTTAGGTTATGTTTGATCGTGAACCTACGTATTTTAAGGATGTGTGTGTGTGTGGCGTGTGCGTGCGTGCGTGCGTGCGTGCGTGCGTAGGGGCACGCGGGCTGGGGGTGCGTGGGGGTGCGTGCGTGCGGCGTGTGTGTGTTTTGTGTGTGTGTTGTGTTGTGTGTGTGTTGTGGTGTGTGTGTGGTGTGTGTGTTTGTGTGTGTGTTTTGTTTGTTCGTTCGTTCTTTAATTTAATGTTATCCACTTACAGTGTTTCTTAGACAAAAAAAAGAGAAAAAGAATAGGCTTTACAAAAAACAGGCAAAACAAAAAAACACATGTAAAAAGGGGCGGTGTGTGTAGTGGTGGTGTGTGTGGGGGGGGGGGGGGGGGGAAATAATTGTTTTTGGGTTGTTTTAAAATTGTTTTAAGCAAAAGCACACAACGCACAACACGCCACCCCCGCAGCAGACAGGCAGCACACACAGGCACTCAGGACGCACCACACACACTAACCACACACACACGCGCGTGCACGCAGCACGCACGCACGAGACGCTCGCACGACCACGCACGCTGCTGCTCGTCGTGAGCCCCCGCACGCCGGGACGCCGCACCACGGACGCACGCACGAGCACGCAGCACGCCGCACGCACGCAAAACACACACAACCACCACACACACCACACACACACACACACCACACACCACACACAAACACAACAACACACCCCAAAACCACACACACAAACCCTTTTAACATTTGTTTTTTAGTTTGATCATATGTATGAAAATGGTTAAAAAATTAAATTTTTTCTTTCTTTGTTAAATTTGTTCTGTTGCGTTGGTCTACGCGTCGAACAGATGAAAAAGATTTAAAATTTTTTTTCGGGAGAGGGAGAGAGAGGGAGAAGGGGGAGGGGGGAAGGAGAGAGAGAGAGGGGGAGGGGGGAGAGAGGGAGAGAGGGGAAGAGACAGACAAACAGATAGTAGACGACAGACAGACGAGAGAAGGGCTGGTTGGTGGAGGTTGAAAAGGGGTAAATGGGGGGTAAAAAAACGAAGTGATTTTTTAACCCAGCGACTTTTTGTGGGGAATTTGACCTATCAACAACCACGTGGAAATGTAAGCGTTTCATATACGTCATAACAGAGGTGCGGATGGAAGACAAAAAAGGTGCGTGGGGAAAAAAGGAGAGAGAGAGAGGGGGAGAGGAGAGAGAGAGAGAAAAGGGGGAGGGGAAAGGAGAGGAGAGAGAGAAGGGGGAAGAGAAGGAGCGGGGAGCGGGGAAAAGGGGAAGAGACAGAGACAAAACAGAAAATAGACAAAAGAAGAGACTTGCAGACAGAAGAGACAGAGACAGCAGTAGAGAGAGATGATCGATTGTTTGATGATTGTCTTCAATACGTAAT
>CM031609.1:88213195-88220695 GCA_018398815.1 Conus ventricosus
GACAAACCCTTCACTAGCTGCCTGAGGGAACCATCGTGATCCCTTCTGGAGGCAGACCTGCGCTCCTGGTGTCAAATAGAGACATGCTGAACAATCAAGTAGTGGGGGAAAAAAAAGTACAGGCTAACAATTCTTCAGTCGTTATAGTAATGACTTGGCAAAGATTTGAAATTAACAACAACAACAACAACAAAAATAGGGGATATATTATATAAATATGAGAAGCCCTTCACTAGCTGCCTGAGGGAACCATCGTAATCCCTCTCAAAAGCACATATATTTGTATTGCCTGCTCCTAAGCTTTTCGTCCGCTGGATCGGACTCATCAGGGAGTCACGGCTGATTGTTTCTGTGCTCTTGGTGTCAAACAGAGACACACTACAGTCCATAATTCTGTGGTGTTCTCACCACCAAGGGTTCAAAAAAGAATCCAACAGCACCCCAAAGCAGCCAGCGAAGGGTAGTAAAAAGGAACAAAACAAAAGTGTGCAAAGGAAAAAAGTTGCTGAAAAACTAAAAGCATTATTCAAACAGTATAAAATGTAGGGGACAATCTTTGAGCCTATGCTTGAGGATCCATTCAAGGGAGATCAAAGATATGGAACAGTCTGAGTGGTCAGCTCTGCTGTTCAATAACCCAAGCATTGTGAGTGGCTAAGAATTGTACAGAACAACCTTTACTTGGATCTCCTAAGAGATGCAATCTCCACCGATTGACCAAACAATATAATGCTGAACAATTTAAGTAGTGGGGGAAAACAAGTGCAGGCTAACAATTCTTCAGTCGTTATATTAATGACTTGGCAAAGATCTGAACTTAAAAAAATGAAGATGAAGAAAATAGGGGAATATACATATATATATATATATATATATATATATTATATATATATATATATATTATATATATTTGTTAAGACTATTTTTTTTTAAATGAAGTATTAAAATCAACAAGCTTGTTTCGAACCTCTCGCTCTCCTCAGGATATTCTTTTGGGGCACCCTATCTGTCTTTTATAGCGTGCGGGACCTGATTTCATTTCTGCACGTGCGAGTCGCTTCACGTGTGGTCTGTGGTTTTTGTTGGGGTCTGTTCAGGTGGCGTGCGCTAACAAAGATTTCCATTTGTGCCTGCACTTGTTTACTATTTCTACTTTTGTATTCAATGTTGCTAGGTGTGGTTTACATAATATTAACCATTTTTCTGTGGAACATAGATTGCATCTTTTTGAAATATTGTTGTATGATGTTGCTCTTTTTATTATTTTCCATGATATGTTGTAGTCTATTTTTTATCTTTGAGTCTCCAAATGTATTTACTCAGCTCTGTTTGATTTTTGTATTTTTCATTTTTGAATGACTGTTAGTGGTTTGCGTATCTGGTTTTGAAAGTGTTTTCTGTGATCCCTATATATGTTTCTTTTTCATTTTCTGAAGTTACCGTAGCTTGGTATACAATGTTGCTGTGAAGGCATTTGTTGCTTAGGGGGCACTGTTTTTTTTTAGTGCAGTTGCAAGATGTCCTTTCAGCACCTTCTCTTTTATGTTGCTTTTCATTTTGTTAGATGAATCAATTATGTTTTTAAGGTTAGGCATACATGAGTATGATAGTTTGATGGTGTTTTTGTTGAATATTTTGGACAGTTTGTGTTCTTTTGGAAATGATGTTGCCAAGATTTTAAAGAATTCTTTTCCTACATTTGTTTTTACTTGTCCATCGTATGGTGGGTTGTACCATATGATCTTTCTTTTCCTATTTTTCTTTTTTTGTTCGTGTTATTGTCTGGACTGTATTGTAGTTTGTAATTGTAACCACTTTTTTGTAATGCTTCTTGATATTCTGTTGCTGCATCATTGAATGCGTTTTCATTGCATGACAGGTTGGATAGTCTCTTGTTTATACCATTGGGTATTGTTTTTAGTATGGATGGTGGGTGGTTGCTTTTGATATTTACGTAGATTGGTATGTCATTGGGTTTTTTGTATGGTTTGTACACGTGGTCATTGAGGTCTAATGTTATGTCTAGGTATTCACTACTTTTTTATTTGCTTCTATTGTGATTTTTAAGTTGTGGTTTTTAAAGATTTTACATAATTCTTTTTTCTTGTTTTCAATGGTTCTTGGATTATTGTTTAATGCAGCGAGGCCGTCATCTATGTATAAACCGACCTGTTTTCCAAGTTGTTTTTGGATGTTGGATAGCATGAACAGTCCGACTAGTTCACATGTTTCGGCGCCATCATACGATCCCATGGTTACATCAAATGTGGAGTTTTTGCTCGTTTTTTTATTCCAAGTTTCATTTCTGCTATGGAGTAAGGTTTTCTTGGTGTGGAAAATAATCTCCATTTCTGACTCTGTTATATTTGTGTATTTGTTGGCAAATTTCAAAGCTTTATTGAGTAGTTCTTCATCAAAGAGAGAGAGAGAGAGAGAGGAGAGAGAGAGAGGAGAGAGAGAGAGAGAGAGAGAGAGAGAGAGAGAGAGAGATTCTGTTTTCAGTATCAGCCATAACACAGAGATAGGAGAGAGAGAGAGAGAGAGGAGGAGAGAGAGGAGAGAGAGAGAAGAGAGAGAGAGAGAGAGAGGAGGAGAGGAGGAGAGAGAGGAGGAGAGGAGAGAGAGAGGAGAGAGAGAGGGGGGCGGTGGTGGTGGGTGAGGCTGAAGGGGAGAGGTCAGGAAAGGTGAAGATGGAGGGTAGACTGTTGAGGGAGAAAGAGCCAAAAGACGGAATGATTATCAACCCTCGCCTTATCCGACAGGAAATCTTGACATTAAAAGTAATGACACTGAACTGTATGTATGTATGTATGTATGTATATATTTATATATGCATGTATGTATGTATGCATGCATGCAAGTATGCATACACGTATGTATGTATGTATGTATGTATGTATGTATGTATGTATGTATGTATGTATGTATGTATGTATGTATGTATGTATGTATGTATGTTTGTATGTATGTATGTATGTATGTATGCATGTATGCACGTATGTATGTGTGTACGTATGTACGTATGTATGTATGCATGTATGTATCTCGCTACCTAGCTATTTACCTTTCTCTCTGTCTGCCTGTCTCTCTGTCTGTGTGTCTATGTATTCTCTCTCACTTTCCATCTGGATAGATAAATTGTGAACAGATGGAGATATGTCGACGGAGGAACAGATACAGGGATAGATAGATGAACGCACGGTGGTACTTGTATAGGCAAAGGTGTGTTGCTACGCAATGTTCCTATGTTTCTGGAACTTGTCATCTCACTAAACAGATGTGGTGGAGACAGCACACCTACATTTTGCTCTCAGAGCTCTGGACACAGAAAAATCCATTCGTTTGTTGGCTTCGTAATTCGACACATCAAATGTGACAAAAGAAGCAAAGCAGCAGCGGAAATCGTGTTAAAATTCTTTTCTGGAGAAAGGGGTAAAACCTTAAGTGCTTTTAAATCCTGGAGAAAACGTTACTTTGAGGGTTCAATGAAACACGCTGTCGAGAGTGATGCTACAATGATCTCACATCCATCTCCGAGGGACAGAAAAAAAAAGAATTGCCGGGTGGAGAATACTGGAAGCAAAGCTACTTATCTGTGCCCATCAAACTAAGCCTGATATGCAGGCAGGAAAGACCGCTGTATTCGCTGATGGAGAGAGAGAGAGAGAGAGAGAGAGAGAGAGAGAGAGAAGAGAGGAGAGAGAGAGAGAGAGGAGAGAGAGGAGGGAGAGAGAGGGGGGAGAGAGAGAGAGAGAGAGAGATTCTGTTTCAGTATCAGCCATAACACACAGAGAGAGACAGAGAGAGAGAGAGGAGAAGAGAGAGAGAGAGAGAGAGAGAGAGAGAGAGAGAGAGAGAGAGAGACTGTTGTCCAACCGAGAGAAGGAGAGAGAGAGAGAGAAAGAGAGGAGAGAAGAGAGAGAGAGATTCTGTTTCAGTATCAGCCATAAACACAGAGAGAGAGAGAGAGAGAGAGAGAGAAGAGAGAGAGAGAGAGAGAGAGATGAGAGAGAGAGAGAGAAGAGAGAGAGAGAGAGAGAGAGATTCTGTTTCAGTATCAGCCATAACACACACAGAGAGAGAGAGAGAGATAGAGAGAGAGAGAGAGAGAGAGAGAGAGGAGAGAGAGAGAGAGAGGAGAGAGAGAGAGAGAGGAGAGATTCTGTTTCAGCATCAGCCATAACACACACACAAGAGAGAGAGAGAGAGAGAGAGAGAGAGAGAGAGAGAGAGGAGAGAGAGAGAGAGAGAGAGAGAGAGAGAGAGAGAGAGAGAGACAGACAGACAGACAGACAGACAGAAACAGAGACAGAGACAGAGAGACAGAGACACAGATAGAGACAGAGGGACAGAAAGAGACACAAAGCATTCCTGAATCAAGAGAGATCAAAGCGACTTTACTTGAAACATTCCGAAGAAGAAGAAGAAGAAGAAGAAAAGAAGAAGAAGAAGAAGAAGAAAGAAGAAGAAGAAGAAAAGATGAAATGCAGTAGTGAGATCTTTCATGTCCTGCCAATAAAGACCTTTATAAAACTCAAAGCAGCCACAAGGCAGGCAGCACAGCTATTTCTGTGGATAGAAACATTAGACGAACGGAGACAGAAAGCTTGAAAGCTAATGATCTTTATAGTTGAATCCTGGGAGAAAGGTGAACGATCTTGAGAGGAAATCATGAGTCGAATCAGTAGGTCACAGACATTTCCACATGTGTCATCTGAGCCATAGAGTTGCAAGGCTTGAGAAGAAATCATGAGTCGAATCAGTAGGTCACAGATATTTCCACATGTGTCATCTGAGCCATAGAGTTGCAAGGCTGTAAAGAAAGTGAAACTGTTCAGACCTACAGAACTCAGACCTTTCCATACAAAAAAAAATAAATAAATAAAAAGACAAGCTGCATTCTACACTGGCAATCCGATTACGAATTGAAAATACTGTTTGGATAGCATTACTGAATCAATGAGAAAGAGTGGTTCTTTTCTCTTTTCCCGTTTTTTTTTTCATTTAAAAGAAAGGGGGAGAGAGAAGGACGGGAGGGGGAGGGAGAGAGGAAGGGGAGGAGTGAGGGGAAGGGAGGGAGGAAGAGAGAACGAGAGGGGAAAAAAGGGAGACAAAGAAAAAAAAAAAAGAAAAACAAAAACTGAAGAAACAAAAGTTGACTGCAGGATTCGTTGCAAAATGAACAAAATAATAAAGTTTATAAAAACCTTTTGGTGGTAGTCAAATCCATTAGTGAGAAAACTGACGTTTCAAGCCATAGGCCCGTTGTCACTTTGACAACGGGCCTATGGCTTGAAACGTCAGTTTTCTCACTAATGGATTTGACTACCACCAAAAGGTTTTTATAAACTTTATTATTTTTTATTTTTTCATTTTTCAAAACTGAAGAAAATGTACACTCCGCAAATTATTTGAAATGATGAAAATTAATGATGCATCAAAGCAATGTATGGTGACTATTTTTTTTCTGTTCATATTATTGACATTATCAGCTATGTCAAATTCCATATTCGTAGAAATTACTGGAATATATGCATGCGTTTAATTTACCTAAGTTGTATTTGACCACAAGAGAATGTAATGCAAAGGAGGAGAAAAATGGAAATTAAAAAAAAAATTCTAGATGAAAAAAAAAGAAAAAAGAATGGCACACACAACAAAGCCAGCCACATTTTAACAACACCCATGCATTTTTTTTCTGACTTTTCTGAACATCCAAAAGGTCTGAGGGTCATGCGCATTGTCGGCTCTGTATCAGGCAACCAGTGGCTTTGCCTTGATGTGTACTAATTATTCTGACCGATTTTCTTACGGAACGTGGTACATTGCCATGTTTGGAGCAAGAAAAGGGGTGGGCGGAAGGTGGGGTGGGGGTGGGCGTGAGGGGTGGAGTAGTAAAGACAGCGCACAATTAGAAAAAGAAGTGTTTAGTCCCTAGAAACAACTTGTTTCCTCAGAAAGAAACGTCAAGACGTTGAATTATAAACCAAACTGCTCACACGCCCTCCTTGTACTTTCTGTGTCAAATTTACTCACATATCTATCTATCTATCTATCTATATCTATCTATCTATCTATCTATCTATCTATCTATCTATCTATCTATCTACACACACATGCATAAATGCATTCGCACATACATGCAAACATACATACTTACGTACATACCTTCATACACATACATACATATACACTCTCTCTCTCTTCTCTCTCTCTCTCTCTCTCTCTCTCTCTCTCTCTCTCTCTCTCTCTCTCTCTCTCTCTCTCTCTCTCTCTCCATAATATGTGTTAGTTTTGATTGTTGATGCATCGCGAATTCTTGAAGGTGCATTATTCTGGATGGTTGGTATTTAAGCTCACAGTGCCTGGAATAGTAGCATTGTTCTAATTCATCTTCGTTGTGGATTTACTGTGTACATTATTTGATTTTTGCGTTGCACCTCCATGCCATCAAGGATGTCTAACTAATGACGTAAAAAATGTTCAGTGTTCAGTGCTCTCTCTCTCTCTCTTCTCTCTCTCTCTCTCTCTCTCTCTCTCTCCTCTCTCTCTCTCTCTCTCTCTCTCTCTCTCTCTCTCTCTAAGGATTATGAAAACTTTTGTACGATTGGTGGAAAGACACGTTGGCATTCGCGTGTTGCTTCGCTAGACAGGTTGTGCTCCCCTGCCTTAGATCAAAGGTCGAGGTTATGGTCCTAAAAACGGGCGATCACTGCCGATTGACGAGGCTCGTTCCGCCAGAGTACGGCGTGACGTAGTAACGGGCATGTCCAATCAGAAGGCAACGATCGGTGGAATGCTTTTGTAATAGCCTCTTTCGTACAAAAACAAAGAAATCTGGACGGAAATAATTAGGACTGAAATGACTCTTGGATCCTGAGTTATGAAACCACGAATGTCTGAGAAGTCGCTAGACGAACAACCGATCTACTTCATTACGTAGAAACAGCTGAAACAGGAGACTACTAACATATCAGAATTATGTTTCCTCCACACTCACAGAGAGAGAGAGAGAGAGAGAGAGAGAGAGAGAGAGAGAGAGAGAGGGAGAGAGAGAGAGAGAGAGAGAGAGAGAGAGAGAGAGAGAGGAGAGAGAGAGAGAGAGAGAGAGAGAGAGAGATTGTCAACATCGACTAGAACAAACCCGGCAAAATATTTGGTGCGTGTGGGTGCATCGGGTTGTCGTCAAAATTAGCGGTTTTGCATGAATAATTCATGTAAGAAAGCCACGAGCTGGAACGCAATGCCATCAGTGAGATGATCCCTTGTTTACTTCTGAAAGCAGACTCTCAAAATCGATGGAGGAATTATGACAACATCCAAGCTGTTTAAAAGGACAGCAACATCGGACGGTGGGGGCCGTCAAAGTTTGAAAACTGGCGCTATGACGGCTGAACACTTAGAGTGACGAGTTCGGGTTCTTTACGTGGATATGTTTTACTCTTACGTTGAGTCAGCTCATAGCATTTTGCGAGCATTTTCACACACACACACACACAC
>CM031609.1:88223044-88225544 GCA_018398815.1 Conus ventricosus
AATTTTTTTTTGGAAATACTTGATAATTGATGAAAATTTGGTCTAGCTAGTGGATCTGTGGAATGCCACTGGAGTGGAGGAACATAAGATTTAAAGTTTTGAAAAGTTGATTATTGTTTAGTAAATTATTCCCCTGGAGAGGAGGGGAGAAGAAGAGTTATTGTAGTGCGCCTTCTGGTTGTTTGGAGAGATTGCGGGTGCACGGAGTGAATGCTGGCTGAGTGCTGTCTGCAACTGTGCACAGTGTGTCACTTTACACATGTACAAACATACATGCATCCAGTGTGACACATACACATGTACAAAATACATGCATGCATACTTTATCCAGCCGAAATTTAAAAAAAATAATGAAGCATAAGAATATATATATAATATAATTTATATATATTATATATATTTATTATTTTTATATATATATATTTATATATATATATATATATATTTTTTTTTTTTTTTTTTTCTCATCAAATAAATCGGGTAAGCCTTCTTATAAAGCGAAGTAAAACACGAAAACATTTGGGATACAGATCGCAAAAAAAACGTTTCTCTTCCCATCCGGTATCCCCGCCCCTTTGGGTTTTATTAACAGGGCCAGCCAAAACAAAGTATCGAAAATTATCGGGTTGTAACATCATGAAAATATTTCGTAATGAACTCTTTTCTATCCTTGAACTATTACGAAATTTACGACTGACTGTCGTGCCTTGATTACATTTAGTGCGTCTGATTCTAAGCCATAGCTTTTGTAGTACAGAGATAATGTTCGCGAGTAATTACGTCAGGGATCATTTGACCTTAAGTACTGACCATATTTTTGTCTTCGCCTTTTACAAAAAAAACCTCAACATGTGCATTTTCCACAGCTGTTTGCAATTGCTGCAACTGAATAAAAAATGATCCACACATTAATTAAACGCTGTGCCCTTATACTAGAAGTGCTTTTACACACATCCCTACAAGTTACAGCTGATTATAGTTTCGATAACAACAGTTCTCAAACTGGGGCACAGTGACACGCATTACATGCTGTTCATTGTCATGTTCGATATGTTTTATTTCGATTTGAAATAACGAGTACAGGGAAAGTGTCGAGAACTTTTACAGTTATTTTCCTTTTCTTAGATTTCTGTATAACATAAACTATAACAATGCAGTGGTGGTGGTGGTGGTGATGGTGATGATGATGATGATGATGATGGTG
This sequence comes from Conus ventricosus, assembly GCA_018398815.1. Lineage (NCBI taxonomy): Eukaryota > Metazoa > Mollusca > Gastropoda > Neogastropoda > Conidae > Conus > Conus ventricosus. The sequence continues at coordinate 88,224,249 of CM031609.1, forward strand.
ATGATGATGATGATGATGATGATGATGGTGATGATGATGATGATGATGATTGATATTGATTGTTGTTGTTGTTTTTTGTTTTAAAATGTTTTCTGTTGTTATTATTGTTTCTGTTATTATTATTATCTTTCATCATCATGTTATCATCAGGCGGTCTGCCTTGAGGCGTGTCCTTTTTACTCGCAACCTTCCACAGCGCCGACTGCGACACCGATCACTCGCTGGTGTGCTGCAAGATCAAGCTCCAGCCAAAGAAGATACATCGCTCTAGGCCTGAAGGCAACTCGCATCGATGTGAACAAGACCCACATCCTGACAAGGCGGCGGAATTTACCAAGCCCTCTCCGAGGTGTTCGACTCAGACTTTTCCGGTGGCTCAGCCCATGAGAGATGGGCTACATCAGAGAGGACAGTACACAGCACTGCCATAAAGGGTTTTTGGAAAAAGCAGACCAAGAACAACGACTGGTTTGAGGCCAACTCCTCCACACCACTCCAGCCATAGAAGAACGCCGCAGCGCCCACCTGGAATAAAAGCGATCCCCCGCCAGAGAACCCTGCAGGTGTACAGATCTGCAAAGAGCAAAAGTACAGAGATTAGCAGGCAGTGCGCTAACGACTACTGGCCCCAGCTATGTCAAAGCATCCAGTTTTCGGTGATACTGGAAACATCAGGGCATGTACGACGGCATCAAAAAAGCAATGGGCCCCACCAAAGAAGATTTACAGCTCCACTGAAGTCTGCCACGGGCGAGACCATCCAGGACAAGGACAAGCAGATGGAGCGATGGGTGGAACATTTTTCCCGAATTGTACCCCAGACAAAACCACGTCCCCGACGAGGCCCTTGATGCGATTGAAAGCCTCCCCCTCTGGCGGAACTGGATGAGAAACCCACTCTGGCAGAACTAGAGAAAGCAATCAGGAGCCTGTCATCAGGAAAAGCACCAGGAAGGATGGCATTACCACCAGAAGTCATCAAGTGTGGCGGCAGTGCACTGCTTGAACACCTGCACAACCTCTTTTTCAGTGCTGGGAGGAAGGAGCGTACCTCAAGATATGAGAGATGCCAATATTTTTCAATTATACAAGAAAAAAAGGCGACAAAATGATGCAATAACTACAGAGGAATATCTCTCCGAGCATTGTAGGCAAAGTATTTGCAAGAGTCGTCCTGAACAGGCTGCAGAAGCTCGCTGACAGAGTGTACCCAGAGTCGCCCAAAGCGGGTTCCGCTCGGAGAGATCAACCATCGGGCATGGTCCCTTTTCCCTCAGACAGCTGCAAGAGAAATGT
>CM031609.1:88233044-88235544 GCA_018398815.1 Conus ventricosus
CAACCACAACTACAGCAACCAGCCACCATGGCAAAGTGGTTAGCATCGTGGTCTCCCAGCTGGGAGGTCGTGGTTCGATTCCAATCAGAGCTATGAGGGATTTTTCCACCAGAGATGAATTTGCTATGGCCTCAGCTGGGAAGACTGGGACCATATAGTCACGTTTCATCTACTTAATGAATGCGCCTTTGAAAGCGTTGGGAAGACTGGGACCATATACTCACGTTTCATCTACTTAATGAATGCGCCTTTGAAAGCGTTGGTAAGACTGGGACCATATAGTCACGTTTCATCTACTTAATAAATGCGCCTTTGAAAGTGTTGGGAAGACTGGGACCATATAGTCACGTTTCATCTACTTAATGAATGCGCCTTTGAAAGTGTTGGGAAGACTGAGACCATATAGTCGAGTTTCATCTACTTAATGAATGCGCCTATGAAAGCGTTGGGAAGAATGGACCATATAGTCGAGTTTCATCTACATAATGAATGCGCCTTTGAAAGCGTTTGGAAGAATGGGACCATAATATAGTCGAGTTCATCTACTTAATGAATGCGCCTTTGAAAGCGTTGGGAAGACTGGGACCATATAGTCACGTTTCATCTACTTAATAAAATGCGCCTTTGAAAGTGTTGGGAAGACTGGGATCATATAGTCACGTTTCATCTACTTAATGAATGCGCCTTTGAAAGTGTTGGGAAGAAATGGGACCATATAGTCGAATTTCATCTACTTAATGAATGCGCCTTTGAGGGTGCCGCTCAAATTTTCCTGACCAACACTACAGACGTCTATATTTTTCGAGCCTGGTTGACGCCTGGATACATTATGAAAATAAGCGTATAGTACAGCCCCCTTATGCAGTGTCACATCGGAATGGAAATCTAGCAGCATCATCTCCATCATCCTCATTCTCATAGATGGGCAAAAAAACAAGTCTCAACTGTTGTTGCCTTTTCATGCCCTGCTGTCATGGTGAGCTGATTGTTGATGTCCTCATCCGTGTCTGTCGGCCTGGTGTGATTCCTTTATGGTCACCGTTATCGCAAATTCATGGAGGATGTCGCTGAAGGATACTCCGGAGGGAGAACCACTGACACCGGCTCCGCGATTACGAAATCATTGTCGTCAGTAGGAGCTAGTAGGTGGTGTCCTGCGTATGTTATATCAAAACAGGCACCACTAAACACCAGCGAAGTGACTCGCAGCCGTGCAGTTCTGCTCCAGTTGTTGCCTCTGGATGTCTTGCCATTGAATGCTTCCTGTGAATTAGTACGGGGCTGCAGCTGGCTGGGCCGGTCTGCAGCTGTAGATAGGGGTCGGATTGACAGGCAGCTGCTGGCCGGTCTGCAGCTGTAGATAGGGTCGGATTGAGAGGCAGCTGGCTGGGGCCGGTCTGCAGCTGTAGATAGGGTCGGATTGAGAGGCAGCTGGCTGGGCCGGTTTGCAGCTGTAGATAGGGTCGGTTTGAGAGCAGCGGCTGGCCGTCTGCAGCTGAGTTAGGGTCGGACTGAGAGGCAGCTGGCTGGGCCGGTCTGCAGCTGTAGTTAGGGTCGGATTGAGAGGCAGCTGGCTGGGCCGGTCTGCAGCTGTAGATAGGGGTCGGATTGAGAGGCAGCTGGCTGGGCCAGTCTACAGCTGTAATAGGGGTCGGATTGAGAGGCAGCTGGCTGGCCGGTCTGCAGCTGTAGATAGGGGTCGGATTGAGAGGCAGCTGGCTGAGCCTGTCTGCCGCTGTAGATAGGGTCGGATTGACACGCAGCTGCTGGGCCGGTCTGCAGCTGTAGTTAGGGGTCGGATGACAGGCAGCTGGCTGGGCCGGTCTGCAGCTGTAGATAGGGGTCGGATTGACAGGCAGCTGGCTGGGTCGGTCTGCAGCTGTAGATAGGAGTCGGATTGAGAGGCAGCTGGCTGAGCCGGTCTGCCGCTGTAGATAGGGGTCGATTGAGAGGCAGCTGGCTGGGCCGTCTGCAGCTGTAGATAGGGGTCGGATTGACAGGCAGCTGGCTGGGCCGGTCTCAGCAGATGTAAGACTGGGGGTCTGGCAATTGACAGGCAGCTGGCTGGGCCGGTCTGCAGCTGTAGATAGGGGTCGGATTGACAGCAGCTGGCTGGGCCGGTCTGCAGCTGTAGATAGGGGTCGGATTGACAGGCAGCTGGCTGGGCCGGTCTGCAGCTGTAGATAGGGGTCGGATTGACAGCAGCTGGCTGGGCCAGCCTGCAGCTGTAGATAGGGGTCGGATTGAGAGGCAGCTGGCTGGCCGGTCTGCAGCTGTAGATAGGGGTCGGATTGACAGCAGCTGGCTGGGCCAGTCTGCAGCTGTAGATAGGGTCGGATTGAGAGGCAGCTGGCTGGGCCGTCTGCCGCTGTAGATAGGGTCGGATTGAGAGGCAGCTGGCTGGCCAGTCTGCAGCTGTAGATAGGGGTCGATTGAGAGGCAGCTGGCTGGGCCGGTCTGCAGCTGTAGATAGGGGGTCGGATTGAGAGGCGTGGGTGCA
>CM031609.1:88243044-88245544 GCA_018398815.1 Conus ventricosus
ATTCTGTGCCACCTGCACGTAATCAACGATACATATTTTTCTGTTTTCAAATATACTTTAAAACCTAAAAAACCAACTGTACCGTTCTGTGTTTTTCCATTTTGGAATGCCAGTTCTGTTTGTAAGAAGCAATCATCCTATCTTTAAATTCCAAAATAAAAATCGTTTTCATATCCAACTCCCTGGCACATCCACACGATTCCAAATCCATTCATAGTTAGAATCTTCTTGATAAAAAATACCCAATTTTCTTTCCCCCGATCAAGTTCATTTAATAGCATTTGGTATGCTGTTTACAGAGTCTTGAGTCAGATAACTTCAATAACTTAAGCCAATATTTTATACATTTAACATACGTTCTGATATATAAAGGGTATCTGCCAGTTTCACCATACATTACTGTATTTGAGGTATGCAGTGGAACACTTAAAAAGCGCTTGACTGCAAATGTGTGTACTTTCTCTAGATCACTGCTATCACGAGAAACCCCATATTTCAGCACCATACGTAAGAAGTGGTTCGATTTTTGCATCAAAAAGCTTCCAAAAAATACAAGAATCAATCGAATTTAGTTTCCTTAAAGCTTTTAGAATTTCTATGACTCCTTTTTTTCCTTTTCTACAATTCTCATCTACTGCGCGTTTCATACTCAACCTGGTTGTAAACAGCATACCTAAATATTTTAGAGGTTAGTTATTTTTACCTCTATTGTGCCATAAACCACTTTTCATGACGTGCAAGGTGACCACCATTTCTGAATACCATTACATTCGTTTTCTCAAAGATTAACAGTTAGAGACAGACGATCTGCCTCTTCTTTTAATCTATTCAGCTGATTTTGAAGACCCACCACAGTATTAGATACTAATATCACATCATCTGCGAATAACAGTAAAAAAAATTCAACCGCTCCGGGATCATTTGAATGCCATGCTTTCCTTTCTTTGTTATTTCAATTGCTAATTCATTAATAAAGAATGAAAACATCAGAGGACTTAATAGCATCCTTGCTTCACTCCTTGTGGACATTCAAAAACATCTGAATAGATACACTTATCACGCACACATGCTGAAACACAATCGTAAAACACCACGAAGTGCCATGTACAACTTGCCATCCACTCCACTTTTACGTAAAGAAGCCCATAACATGTTACGATTAACGGAGTCTAGGCCTTTCTAAAGTCGACGAAAGCAATGTACACTTTTTTGTTTTTCAATAAGTGTGTTTGAACTATTGCAAAAAGCGTAAAGATATGGTCTACAGTACTATAGTGAGATCGGAATCCAGCTTGTTCTTCGATGATTTTTTCCTCCCTTTCTGCCCACTTTGTGAGTCTTCTGTTTAAAAATATGGGTGTAGATTTTACTTACGACACTTGTCAGAGCAACTCCCGATAGTTATCTGGATTATTTGGATCTCCCTTTTATGAATAGGAACAATAATAGATTTGGCCCAGGCGCAGGGAAGTTCCATCATTAAACAGTCTATTAAATAACATTACAAGGAAATCATGACAACGTATTGCATGTTTCAGCATTTCACTTAAAATTCTATCTGGGCCCGCACTTTTCCTGACTTTAGATGCTTTATACTATCAATCACTTCATTTCTACTAATAGCATCATTAAATAAGGGCTCTTCAAAACCTCCAGCATCTTCAACAAGCGTGTCATTTTCATTATTAATGTCATCTGTATCTCCAAAAACTGCTGAAAAATGATCATACCATTGTTTAGTGTTATATTATTATAAATAAATGGCCTTCTCTCACTGATCTAATTATTGACCAAAACAGACTTGAATCTTTAACCGAATTTTTTAATTTTTGTAATTTAAATTCTTCAAATTCATGTTTCTTTTTTCTCTTCATCTGCCCCATATTCCCTTCTTTCATTTACATAACGTTCTTGTAATACTTTTTATTATCTTCCCTTCTACACCTTTGGAAACTGTTTAGAAGACCTTTGACTGTTCTTTTCTTTTTTTCACACTCATTGTCAAACCATTCATTGCTTCTTTCCTTCGATTTCCAACCATTTAATCATACCAGGCAGCAGCTCCATACATCGCCACGTGAGAACATATCAACACAGACATTTGCATCAAAAGACACATGTCCGAGGCATTTTGTAAACATTCCTTAAAGTAATCACTATCAAGTTCATTTTATAGCATTCCACATTCTCTTCCGACCACACAATTCGTTCTTCTCCTTCTGACGTGAAATTAAATTTTCCCTTTTTGCCCATGGTGTTCTCCATTTCAGTTCGAGCGGCAAATGCCAGGAAAATAACCTGTCACCAACACACATAGTGCATTTATCGACCAAACAATCTAAATAAGAAAATAATCAATCACACTACATCCTTGGTGTGACACAAAAGTAAAATCTCCTTCCCGATCTCCATTGCAAAATCCATTCAGAATAATAAGATCAAATATAAAGCAAAAGTCCAATAGGGATTTCCAAAACTATTTATAGTAACATCCTTGGAA
>CM031609.1:88250544-88258553 GCA_018398815.1 Conus ventricosus
CTTATTGCTTACTCCTTCATTGCATTTTGTGTTGCTGCACGTACTCAGTTCTTCCCAAACTAGCAGTTTGCTTCTCTCTGTTCTTTTATTTCTTTTTGTTTTATTTCTTTCAGGAATATGCTACTTATTTGTTTAAGTATCTATTTATTCATTTATTCTTTCTTTCTTTCTTTCTATACATATGTATTTATCTATTTATGCGTTCATTTATTTCATTAGTTACTTAGCTAGTTAGTTAGCTAGTTAGTTTTATCTATTTGTTTATCTATGTATCTATCTATTTGTTCAGTCATTTATTCATTTGTTTATCTATTTATTCAATTATTTATCTTTTTCTTATTTTCTTGCTGCTATTTATGTCGTCGTATTTGTTTCATTTAAATCTTCTTGTCTTTCTTGTAGTTTGTTTAAACCTTTATTACCTTTTCCTATGATACCGTAGCTTACAAATTAATCATGTTTTACTCTCTCTCTCTATCTCTCTGTCTCTGTCTCTCTGTCTGTCTGTCTGTCTCTGTCTCTGTCTCTGTCTCTGTCTCTGTCTCTCTCTCTCTCGGTCTCTCTCTGTCTCTCTCTCCCTCTCTCTCTCTCTCTCTCTCTCTCTCTCTCTCTCTCTCTCTCTCTCTCTCTCAGAATGTACCATTACGATCTTTCTTTGTGTGTGCGTATACCTAATAAATGTGCGTATCGTGGTTTAGTGAGAGTCTCCAAACGTATAAGACACGATGATTTTTTTGTTCGTTTGTAAGTTTGGCATGTGCGTGGTGGGAAAGGCGAAAGCCTGTGTTTATGATTTTTTTCCCCTTTGAACTTTGTGTTGAAATATGAGAATGTTTTAATGCTGTTTACTGGCGTCTTTTTCATCCTCTAAAGCAATTGACATTTCTTGAACAGAGAATATCTAGGCTTCAGATGAAGTAACCGAAGAAGAATAAAAACAAAGAAACAAAAAGTATGATTAAATTGTAGAATGCAGGCCACCTTTCAACACGTGGAATCGTCTCTACTGGCATAAGGGTATCACAGTGATGAATCATTATGCGTATTTAAGAAGTGTATTTTCAGCAAAGTACATTTTAATGTCTCGTAGACAGAATCATGTAGAGAAGAAACACACACACACACACACACACACACACACACACACACACACACACACACACACACACACACACACCACACACACACACACACACACCACACACACCACACATACACACACACGCACACAAACGCAGAGAACTAATAAATGCCAATCCTAGGCCAGCTGCCCCTCAACTAGTTTTGGGGCAGCTGACCCTAGGAATTGGCATTTATTAGTTCTCTCATACTCAGTGGACTTGATTCCACTGGGCATGCGCATTAACGAGGTAAAACCAACCTGCATTACACAGTTCAACCAGTTTCGACGGTTGACTCTAGACCCGTGTTTATTAGTTCTCTGACACGTAAGACTTTAATAACTAAAAAAATAACAATTTACAAACAAACATACTGTGTAGGGATATCCGTTTTCAATACTAATTTACAAAAACTTTTCAGATTGTAGTTTTGCTTCAATCCATTGTTTTTCTAGGTTGTTTTTAATAACATTATTTTCGCGCATACATTCATCAAATGCGTCTTTGTCTTTCATGTGAAATAAAACTACAGTCTTTAACTGTTCTCTAAAGTCTTTTAAAACTGAGTTATATTTTTGACATAAAATCCACAAAACTTATCCGGCATGTCTTCCACTGAAAGCTAGTTTTGACAAAGTGTTTCTTTTTTTAACTATGTCTTTTTCTGCTGAACAGTCATCTATAATAAATAGTGTCTGCGTTCCTTTAAACAGTCTATAAAAGAGTTCTAAACACTCACTTAGTTTATTGCTAGGATCAACTAAATATACGTCGTCATCCGTCCATATAAACCTTCTATCATGATATGTTTTGTTCCATTCAAGCGTTGGACAGAAAATTACAATATAATCAAAATTATAGTGATAAACTGTTTGTAATAGGTCGAGGACAAATATTGTTTTCCCACAACCAGTTTGTCCACAAATTAATGAACAATGAGGGGTTTTTGTCATAAAGTTTAACTGCTCCATAGTTTTATAACAGAATTTAATTTAATCCAGTTATTATGTTTATCATACTCTCTGTTAGAACTTGTTCAGTATAATAAAATCCTATGAGGCCTAAATGTGTAAGATTAATCCAATTCAGTTCTGTAAGATTGTTTCTATTTAAGTCAACATTGATTTTGTTGCTTGTTGTTATGAGCTTAATATCCTCACCGTTGTTAAGAACGACGATGATAACTTTAAGACGTTTAACGTCTAAGTTTTGCCAGCTAATATTAATTCCTTTTATAAGGACGTCACTAACGCCCACAACCCCATCCCTTTCCTTATCTTTTAAGACAGAAATTTCAAATATCATTGTGAACGTGTCTCCTAATTTCCTGTGCGGAAAGAACTGCAATTTTGTAGAAGCTTCCTTTAAAAACCGTTCTCTTCTGTGGAGGATGTACTGTTTTTTCCATACGGCGTTATTTCAATCTCTTTCCGACTATTGTCCTCTGGCATAAGACTTACATGTAAAGGGCCAGAGTTGAATGCTTTTCTGAAACTTTTTTGACGGCCTAAAAAATGTAAATGGGCTTATGAATTCAAATTTTATTTCCCATTCTAATATGGTTCTAAGTGCCATTTGCTGTCAGATTTTCTAACTATTTTATATTCATACTGCCCAGCATTATTTGCTTCTACATTGCGCAGTTGCTCTAGTTTAGGAAACTTTTTGTTGTCGCTAACCTCTTTGCGTTTATAATCACCATCTTTAGTGTACTCAAAACCATACAAAGCGCCTATCCCCACCGTTCTGTTCAAAGTCCGCAACGTCTGCAAGGTCTTTTAATTCTAAAGTTATACACCTCACAGGTGCTAATGTAACTCCGGATTCTTCTGGCCCGCGCGACATTATTTTTTAGTACAACTTATTATTTTATTTCCAAAACAATGTGCAGGTTATCACATTTCACAACTTTTCCTGTTTTGTCTGCAATTTTTATATTAAATGATCCAACCCTCCCACAAACTAATCTTTTAAACTGTAAATTAGGGAATTGTATAATTTCATAAGTAGTTTTGTTTGGCGCAACTCTAAAACTATGAAAGTCGCGATTGGCGGTTGTAAAGCCTAACATTTTAGCTATCTCTCCATCAAAGTAGTAACCTACTGCTTCTTTTTCAGGTTTGAAGGTCAACATTGTTTTCAGATTTGCATTGTTAAGTTTGAGAGTAATGTCAAAGTTACTCATTGCTTCTTTTAGTGAGCAAAACCCGTAATAACCATCAGGTATGGTTAACTGGCTAACTAATGTTCCTGCATTATCAACTTTTTTAATCTTATTATTCTTCTTGGATTCACTTATATTAAACCATACAACTTTGTAAAATATTTCATGAAGCGCAACCATTCTGCTTCCGCAATTGTTATCAATAGCATGTTCTAAAAACGAAGGACAGTCTTGAGTTGTTATTGTTTAAAAACATTTTTTAAACGAAATAAAAATGAGCGCATTTAAATATACTGATGCAAAATATTAGGGTTGGATCATTTAATACAAAAATTGCAGACAAAACAGGAAAATATTCTCTCTCTTTCTCTCTCACCCAACTTCAAACATCTTACTTAGCAGTAAATCTTTTATTCCTGATTTGTATTTAACTCTGCAGGTTACTTTTACAGTTTACGTAATTATACATTTTGCAATATTATTGATCTTTTGAATGGTGCTATTGTTTTGTTTTTCTTTCTTTTTCTTTTTTATACTTAACTTTGAGCTTATCTTGGAGCATTCTGTTTTACAGTTGGAGTGTTTATTTAAGTGTTGTTATAATATTGCATTTGTGATGGTGGTTTGTGGTGGTGATGTGTGCACCTGGTGTGTGTGTGTTGTGTGTGTGTGTGTGTGTGTGTGTGTGTGTGTGTGTGTGTGTGTGTGTGTGTGTGTGTGTGTGTTTGTGTTTGTGTGTATGACACTGTTTTGGCGGGGTGTGTGTGTGTGATTCTGTATTGGTGTGGTGTGTGTGTGTAACTAGGGGTTGGGGGGTGGGGGAGAGGGTGGTAGGATGTGTGTGTGCATGTGTTAATATTTATATATATAGAGTGACACAAGATGGATAAATGAATTGACAAGGAATGACTGAGCACAGTGCAAAGAGTGGAATATTTTTAATGATATACTAGTTTATAAGTTGTTGCAATATGTGAATTTTGATAATGGCACCACAAACAAATTTTCCTTGTATTCTATGAGGACAAATAAAATATCGTGTATCGTGTATCGTGTATCGTGTGTACTACAATCTTAAAAATATAACAACCGACACCCTCGACATTTCTGTGACTCAGTCTGACACCTTTCAAGTAAAGGTTAGTACTCCATTAAACAGATATCTTAACCCTCCTATTAAAAAAGACTACATCGCAAAAGTGTGGTTCAGTCATCCGATGCAGTTTTATCAGAACCAGTTATACTTTGCTGTGTTTTGTGCATCAACTGGGTGTGGAGTATCGTATGCTGATCATTTAAATCATCCTGATCCTTTGGTGAGGTAAGTGTATAGATTTCATTTTTTTATTACACCTTCAGACGTATTTTGACTGAACTGCAAGCGCCATTGCCAAATGACAAACCGTTTAATCCATTCAGCAACAGAATAGACATGAAGGCTTTTGAAAGGATCTGTAACGAATTTAATATTAATGTTAAGGAAGACTTTAGACAAAAGTTGGACCTTAATCATGGCTTAGGCACCCCTTATTTTTGGGGCGTGCACAGAAAGTATAAGTATGACTGGAATCCTCCTTACACATCTTTCTCTTCAGGCACAGGTGTTCACCTCGGGTCCATAGAGCAAGAGCATGAAACAGCATGGACAACATTTATCTTAGACACTTCTAAGGGCCTAACTAAAGCAGGAATAGAACGAATAAACGACTCTGTTCGTACTTACGTTTGGTGTTTGCTAGGTTCGCAAGCACAAACGAGATCGAACATAACAGATCCTTCTACTGGTTTTGACGCACAAAAACAGTACTTGGCAAATTTAGAGGACCATTAATTCTACATTTTGATTTGCCTTCAAGTATTAAAAGGTACCAAAATGTTTTACAATACGCAAGAATCGAAAGTAGACTTGCTTTTGGGCACTGGTTTATACATGCTGCCTTCTGACCTCAGACTCCAGGTAGGAACAATAATAAACTACAATAATGAAATCCTTGTGGCGGCCAATGACAGAAGGTGGGAAAAAAACGACATAAATCTGAGCCCTTTAATATTGCAAGCAGTAAACAAAAAAGATGCCCCCCCCAAGAATAAGTCATCCAATCCCTGTGGCCCAAAGCCCGAAGGCCGTTGAAGAATTTCAAAAAAAATAATGACCATGAATATAAAAAAAGACAGCGCTTGTTTTTGGATTAACTTGCTTAGGATTACTTTGTCTTTATTTTACTAAATATTAACCCAACTATTAAGAGAACTAATGTCCATAAAGTGCTCGGCCATAAAGCAACTACTTTCCCTCGCAGTAGACAAAAGCCAGCTAACAATACCCCCTAATATGCCAGGTAAAGCGTCCAAGGCTTTACTGGCTAATTTTTTTAATAAACTCGCAAGATGATCAAGCTGTTTTTTACATATGATTTATCAGGTGGAGGCGATGGCGATGGAGGCACGGGGATTTGACCACCGCCGCATGTAATAGCCATCACCAGTGTACTTAAATGCAAATCCTAAGGCAGTTTAACACTTGCTAATGACGGCTTGCTCTCTAAAACAGTGTTCGTATTCGTTCTGCTAGCGTCGTGTCTTCATATAAAATTCTTCGGATAGTTTCTCTTATTCTGCTCACTTGAGTTCGGGAAATTTTTCTGGCAGTAGACAAACTTCTATTGTTGCTGATCTTTCTTTTCTAAGATCTTTTAGTCCCTTTGTTTTATTTTTTCTTTAACATTGCGCTCTAAGTTGGCGTCGTCAGCCTCAGCGAGTTTTTTTTTTTCTTTTTCTATACGCTCATCTAGTTCTCTTAGTTTTGCTAAATTGTTTTCTATTTTATCTTTGATGATTCTCAAAGCATGATTAGACGCTGTTATTTCTTGCACAGGCGCTGTTATTTCTTGCACAGGCGCTGTTATTTCTTGCACAGGCGGCTGTGAATCGCGTATAGTTTTGGTACTGTTTCTTCTGAAGAAACAACAATTGGTTTTGGTACTGTTTCTTTGGACAAACGGGTTTCTGCTTCTATTGATTGATTTATTCTGTCTGCTGTTTGACTTAAATCTTGAAGTTCTATGTTTTGCATTTGGTTATCTGTTGGGAGTTGTATGTTTTGAAGTTTAGCAACTGCCTCCTCAGATTTTGGTTTAGAAATGTTAAGGCGATTTTGATCGCTGACACGGAGCCTTTGTCTAATTGTATTCATGCCTACACACTTTGATGGGTCTCGTCTATCTGTAAGCTGAACAAGTTGTCCTTGGTTGCTTTTCGCATACAAATGGTCTTCTTTTACTTCAAAATCATCAGGGTATATATTTTCGGGAGGTTCTAGGCCTAAACTTTTGTAAAATGCTTTGACCTTAATTTCTGTTAATTCACGCCTTTGCCGCCCTTCTACTAATTCATCATGCAATGAGAGCCCCGAGCGATGTTGTACCAAAGGAGTCATTTCACTCATGTCGTCTCCAGGATCTAAAACATCATAATCTTCTTCACCTTCAATGCCTGCCATGTTTTTAAATAATTAACTTTTTATTTTGTTTTATAAAAAAATGTCACAAGCATATGGCTCGATTCTTGACCCGCATAGAAGACTGAAAGAACCCTTTGGCGTGAAGGGAAATAAGCGGAATATTACTGTTCCAAATAATCCATCTACTATTGATGCAGATCAAATTCTTACTGTCAAATTTCCAGACCTAGGAGCGGATGAAGTGATTGTGCCAGGCTCTGCGCGTCTTACTTTCAAAATAGAACTCGCTTCAACAACAGACCCAAACAGGACAGTTGTACAGAATCTGGGCGGGCAATCGTTAAGAAAATTTCTATAAAACTTGAGGGACAAAATATTTTCTTTACATAATGCAGACATATTTTTAACCTATTCTGATCTATGGCTAACCGGGATGAAAGGGCTGACTTTGCGTTTCAAGGAATCGAAAATGAAGAAGCACTAAAACATAGAATAGGCACCGCAGACGCTAAAGACAGCAAAAAGTATGTAGCTGTAAAGTTTTTCGTATGGAAATCGCTTTTCCATCCCCTTAGATTTTGAGTTGTTAAAAGCGCATGCACCGTACTTTCAAGGAGCATTAAAAGACAGATTGTCATATGAACTAACTTTTAATGAATAACTTACAAACGCGTTATCAAATCATCAGACACCGAAGCAAAGTACAGCATTTCTGACATCTCGTTAGAGTTTGACGTTGTTAGCAACCCTAATTTAGCAAGGCTGATTGAGCAACAATATCAGTCAAAATTAGCAATATATTACGAAAGAGTGATTCATCATACAACATATCCCAGAAGCAGGGCAGACACTATATGGAATTTTAGTTTTAGTGCCGCAGCAAGATCGCTTAAAGGTATTTTATTGCTGTGTGAAGATGAAGAACCGTTCAAAAGAAGAAGTGAAAAGTTTATTAATCCTAAAATAACGAAAGTACAATGTTCGATTGAGGGTAGTCCTAACCAAATCTACGCTAGCGGGCTTAAACCTTATCAGCATTTTGATGAAATAAGAAAACTGTTTGGAGGCGGGAGGTGTAGAAATCCAACAGTTGACCTTGTGTCTAAAGATTTACATCTTCACAATGTTAGGCTTGATGATTATTAACAACGAAATACGGTTTATGGATTGACCTAAGGTCAACAGAGATAATCATTGCATGAACGGAGAACTGGAGAGACGTAATAAACATTCAAATTGATAAAGAAGAAGCGTAAACTGTATG
>CM031609.1:88258653-88266153 GCA_018398815.1 Conus ventricosus
TACTCTGTTGGCACTGTTGGAGATATGGAATCAAATCCTGGAACACTCAAGAAGGACCTCCGTCAGGCACATTTGATGACCAAAACCACAGATGAAGGCTCTGAACGAAGGTATGGTGTGAGCAGTGTCCCGAATCTACCTCTAAAGAGGTTTTGGCAAGCATAGCCCTGCAAAATTCCAATTTTGACAGCAATATGGCTAAACAAGAGGCTAACATGCACATGAAATCATCTAAATTGAACAAGCTGGACAGTCTACAGGAGGAGGTGAGTGCTGTCCGCACTGTCATGAAGGAGAGATGAAAGAGATATGTGAAGCGGTACGGAAGCTGAAGACCCAAAATGACAGCCTAAGAACTCAAAATGACGACCTAAGGAAAGCGAACCAGGACCTGAAATCGCGCCTTGATGATGTGGACCTGACGCTGGTTGACGCTGGTTGACCTGGAGTGTCGGTCCAGAAGGAACAACAGGTTGTTCTGTGGACTGCCGCGACCCACTGCTGAGACAAACCAGGACTGTGAGACAACTGTGCTGAAGTTCCTGACAGATGAGATGAAGTTGCCAGAGTCTGTCTCCTTTGACAGAGTGCACAGACTGAACAACGGGCCTGGTTCACCAGTCATCGCCAGGTGCACCTTCTACAAGGAGAAGACCACCATCCTGTAGGCAAAGGGGTAAACTACGTGGTACCAATGTTTTCATTGGAGAGGACTTTTCCTAGAGAGTGAGGACAAGTAGAAAAGCCCTCACACCCCATTTGAGAGAGGCAAAGAGGGAAGGGAAGAAGACGGCCATGGTTTTTTCATTACTTCTTGATTGAAGGGAAGACGTGTGTGCTAAATGACAGGGGCACAGAAATCAAAGAGGTGAGAGAGTTCAGAAATAGAGGCGTGGTCGGCCTTGTGGCAATTTTTTTTCTAGATGGAGGAAAAGCCCCAGTAAAGCGCCTGTTTGAAAGCTGCCCCGTTTTGTTGTCGACACCTGTAACTGTTGCATGAATCTCGTGCAAAACGTTTCCAATGAACTCGGTAGCGTTGCTGTCAATCTGAACGAGGACAAGATGTGTGTGTTGTGAATGAGAGAGAGGGCAGTGGAAGTAGAGAGGGCAGTAGAGAGGGCAGTGGAAGTAGAGAGGGCAGTAGAGAGGGCAGTGGAAGTAGAGAGGGCAGTGGAAGTAGAGAGGGCAGTAGAGAGGGCAGTGGAAGTAGAGAGGGCAGTCGTGAACGAGAGAAAAAACATGAAGAGAGGCAGGGTGATGGTGCGGGGGACGAGTGTAGGGTGGGGAGGAAGGTGGACTGAAAACGGCATGTGAAGAGAGGGGTGATAGAGGGATAGGGAGGACACTGGACAGGTGGGGGTAAATGGGGGAAGAAGGACAGTGAAAAGAGGGATAACGGAGGTGGGGGGGGTGAAAGTGGGAGAGGGATCGCAGTGCTGGGTATGTGCTTATTATCCATAATGAATTACTTCCCTCCAAGACAAGTTAATTTGATTCGTCAGATGTGTATTGCTCATAGATTGGACTTAGATAGTTATTTATGTTTAAGGTGCAATTTTCAACGTAATCCATCTTAGCAGTAATCTCTCTCTCACACACACACATGCCTTATATGTATGATGGGTGAAGCTAAGTACAGAGCCCCTTTGAACCCTTTACACATTTAACTGCATCCATGCCATAGTACTATTTTTCCTTTTTGAAAAAAAAACAAACAAACAAAACACACACACACACACCCCACACACACACACACACACACCACACACACACACACACACACACACACATCAAACTATCAAAACAAACACGTCTTGATCATCCCACTCCACTCCCATCCACCCGTCTGCCTTTCGCTGGCCGTCATCGACTTCCTACCACCACCACAACAAACCTTCCTCTCTCACTTCCCTTAATGTGAGCAGAATTCAATCATTTCAGAATTTATGCTTCATTATAGTTGAGTTCTATTACATGCAAGCAATACTGCACCTTCACACACACACACACACACACACACACAGCCCGTAGGCTTTTTCCAAAAGTGACGGCGCATTAAGCTGCCCATCATGTCAACTTTCTGGATATTTTATTGCCTGATGCCATGCATATGGAGCAGTTGACTTCGTTTTGGGACTCTGTCCTTGCTCTCTTGTCATTCACCCTCTCGCCATTATACAACAGGAAACAAAAGACAAAGACAAAATTGTGGCTTTTTGGCTGTCAGGGTGTCTTGTTTGTTTTGTCAGATCAGGAAGAACTTGTGCCCTTTGAATAACCTCTCTATGTTTTTTGTACTCCCAGTTCTTATAGAACAGGGAGTACTTTAGAATGGGAACGAAGAAATGCTGTCTGTGTGTGGTCCGTGGTCAAAATGTGTTCCACTCGCCTCAGACAAAACTACTAGGCCGATTTTTCTGAAAATTTGTAGGTATGTTCATTATGGGTCACGAATAATGGCCAATGTTTTAGTTTACCCCGTTATAGCCGTTATTAATGGTAATTTGTAACGGTTTTTCTTCTTTACGGAATATCTCCGAGAGTACTTGGCCGATCTTTCTGAAAATTTGTAGGTATGTTTATTATGGGTCTCGAATAATACTCGACGTTTTAGATTACCGTTATAGCCGCTAATAACGGCTGTAACGGCCTGTAACGGTTTTTCTTCTTCATGGAATATCTCAGAAAGTACCTGGCCGATCTCTGTGAAAATTAGCAGGTATTTTTCGCTATGGGTCATGAATAATGCCCGATGTTTTACTTACCGTTATAGCCATTACTAACGGCTGTAACGGCCGTAACGGTTTTTTTTCCTTTATGAAATATCTCAGAAAGTATTGGCCGATTCTTCTGAAAATTTGTAGGTATTTCATCATGGGTCACGGATGATCCTGATTTTGACAAAGATGATCAATGATTCTCTACTTCCGTATTTCCCTGATGTTCAAAAAGAATGCGATTGAAACCCCCTCTATTGAAGAACCCAACACTGGCTCTAACGATCGAAAAGTTTCCGTCCAGTTTCAAATCTGTCGTTTTTGTCAAGGATTATTGAGAAAATTGTGTTATCTCAGCTTTCCCACTCATTTATCGTCCAACCAACAATTCATAACCATCAGTCGGCCTATAGACCCGGTCATAGCACGGAAACTGCCCTGATGAAGTTGAAAAACGATCTCCTGCTTTCTCTTGATGAAGGAAAACTCTCGGGTTTTGACATTGTTAGATGTCTCGGCCGCCATTCGACGCCATTGATTACAGCCTCTTCTCTCTCGTTTAGAACATGTGTTTGGTGTTTCTGACACAGCCCTTCACGGTTTGAATCAAAACTGTCCAACCGCACTCAAACTGTATCTATTCAAGACTGCAAATCTAACCCAGCGTTAATCGCCTATGGAGGGGCCACAGGGTTCTGTCCTTGGCCCAGTTTTGTTTGTTTTGTATACAACACCCTTGATCATCTCTCTCATCTGATATAAATCTCATCTCACCTGTTCTGTCTCACTCTTTTGCAGATGATACTCAGTTACAAAAGTCTGCAAAACCCCAGCCATGTCACGAGCTGGTTCAGTCAATGCAAGCAGTATTCAGGATGTTAAATCATGGATGACTTTTAACAAACTCAAGTTAAACGATGAAAAACTGAAGCTTAGTGATTTCTTCACCAAGAACGTCACTGTCTACTCCATTACCGGACTCGCTTGTTGCGGTGATGCCACTGTTTCCATTTTCAAATCAGCAAAGAATCTTGGCGTTGTTCTTGACTCACATCTGACAATGAATGCTCAGGTCATGAACGTAATTCGACAGTTAACTTTGAGTTTCCGTCGTATCAGCTCAATTCGCCATTTCCTCTCAACTGAGGCAACAAAATCTCTCGTTTCAGCATTTGTGCCTCCCGTCTGGATTATTGCAATGGTCTCCTTGTAAATTGCCCACAAGATCTTAACAACGAATTCAGAGATTAAAAAAATACGCAGCACGCCTGGTCTTGAGGTTCCCCGTAGAGACCACATCACCCCCACTCTACATTTCTGCACTGGCTCCCCATAGCACACGCATTAATACAAAATTGCATGCATGGTTTTTCGCGCCGTCAATGGATCTGGCCCTGTCTATCTTTCTCACCTGGTTAGCATATACACACCGGCAAGAACACCCGCTCATCATCTGACACTCTCACACCTGCAAGCCATGCTTTTTCAACAAAACCATGGTGAACATTCCTTCTTTTTTGCAGCCCCTTCCGTTTGGAACTCTCTCCCACTTTCGATCCGCTCTGCCAAACTGACTCTGCTTTCCGCTCTGCTCTCAAACCCATCTTTTCAAGGAATTTTTCTATAAAAAAACATTTTTGTCCTGTTATTGGTGTGTCATGGCGTTACGTGTTGTAAGTGTTACATTTGAAAACTGACAGTGTGCGCGCGCCCCGCGCGCGCATGTGTGTGGTGTGTGGGGTGTGTGTGTGTGTGTGTGTGTGTGTGTGTGTGTGTGTGTGGTGTGGTGTGTGTGTGTGTGTGTGTGGTGTCAATTTTGGGTTTGGGCTAGCCCCCCCCCCCCCCCCTTTTCCTTGCTGTGTTTCATTGTCATAATTGATGAGGTGACGGGTTTATGGTTTGTATAGTGATGTTTGTTTTTGCCCATGTTTATAGTTAAACATGAAAAGCGCTGTGAGCTCTAGTGAGAAAGGGCGCTCTATAAATGTACGTTTTTATTATTATTATTATTATTAATATATTATTATTATTATTATTATTTTTTATTATATTATTATTATTAATATTATTATTATTTTTAGTTTACTGTTATAAACCGTTACTAACGGCTGTAACGGCCTGTAAGGGTTTTTCCTACTTTATGAATATCTCAGAACGTACTTGGCCGATCTTTAGGAATATTAGCAGGTATTTTTCACTATGGGTCACGGATGATGCCTGATTTTAGTTTACCGTTATGGCCGTTACTAACGGCTGTAACGGCCTGCAACGGTTTTTCTTCTTCATGGAATATCTCAGAACGTACTTGGCCGATCTTTGGAAAATTAAAGCAGGTATGTTCATTGTGGGTAGGGATGATGCCCGATGTTTAGTTTACCGTTATAGCCTTTACCAATGGCTATAACGGCGCATAACGGATTTCTTCTCTATGGAATATCT
The DNA here is from genome assembly GCA_018398815.1 of Conus ventricosus. Lineage (NCBI taxonomy): Eukaryota > Metazoa > Mollusca > Gastropoda > Neogastropoda > Conidae > Conus > Conus ventricosus. The sequence goes on from CM031609.1 coordinate 88,263,810, forward strand.
CAGAAAGCACTTTGTCGATCTTTCTAAAAATTTTGGTACTAACGGCTATAACTGCCCTAACGGTTTTTCTTCTTTTATGGAATATCTCAGAAAATATTTAACCGATCTGTCTGAAGATATGTAGGTATGTTCTTTATGGGCGACGGATGATGCCCGACGTTTTAATTCACCGTTGTAGCCGTTACTAACAGCTAGAACGGCTCATAACGGGTTTTCGTTTTTATGGAACCTCTCAGAAAGTACTTGGCCGATCTTTCTAAAAAATTGTAGGTATGTTGATTATGGGTCACGGGTGATGTCGATGTTTTAGTTTACCGTTATACCCGTTACTAAGGTTTAAACGACCCATAACGGTTTTTCTTAATAGAATATCTCAGAAGGTACGTGGCCGATATTTCTGAAAATTTGTAGTATGTCATTATGGATCACGGTTGATGCCCGATGTTTAATGTTACCGTATAACCGTTACTAAGGCCCATAAGGTTTTCTCTATGGAGTATCTCAGAAAGTTCTTGGCCGATCTTTTCTGAAAATGTGTAAACATGTTCTATAGGTCCAGATGATGCCCGATGTTTTTCCAGAATAGCCCTTACTAACGTTACACCACCCAAGACGGTTTTTCCTCTTTATGGAATATCTTACGTGTACTCAGGGCAAACTGGAGTACGCTTATAAACTTTGCATCTTGTTGACACTCATGCAGTACGTATGGCTCATGGCTAAAGACCTGGGAAAGCTTCTATTGTTGGGGAAGATCTAACAGCCCTTTTTTCTACTCTGATTTTGTAGTTAACAATAACAAACATGAATCCCCCCCCATTCTTTTAAACCTTTCTGGGTTTCCTTTACAAACCAAACAAAACGCCTTCATGGGCTGTAGAAAGAAGCAAAGACGTTTTCTTGATCAGACTATCCCCCCCCCCCCCCACCCCCCACCCCCGCCGCGTCCTCCACTCCTTCTCCTCCCACTTTTTATCTAAAGGCATCCTTTTACAAAAGAGGCCATTTCCGGTTGTGTGTGGGAAACCTTTGAATGCTAACCATTTTAGCAGTCACGATAGACAGCTGTTTTGATTTCATTTCATAGAGAGTGCCTCAACGGTAAATCTGCAGGGCGTGAACACAATCTTGCTGTTCCTTTTTTCGCATTTCAGTTGAGGAAGCTATCTTTTTCAGACTGACGTGAGGGAGACGCCCAACACTGGATTATGCTCTGCACTCTGGGGCCAGATGAGTAACGCTTCACATTTTGGGACAGAGTCTTCTCTTCGATTCCGTTCGAACCAGATCGGTTGCTAGCTTGGCATAACATCCAGGGAGAGAATGTGGCCCCCCAAACACCCCCCCCCCACCCCACACACCCACACACACGCACGCACGCACACCACCCCACACACCACACACACACACACACACACTACCACACACACACACTCACGCACGCACGCACGCACGCACCACGCCCCGCACACACACATACACACACACACACACACACACACACAAACCAACAGCTGTAAACATGACTCCAATTTCCAGCGGCACCGCAATGAACAGAAACATTACTTAAAAGGAACAAAAAAGAAAGAAACTTGATCCAAACTGTCAAACCATCGGGTTTTGGTGTGTTGTGTGCGTGTGTTGTGTGCGTGCGTGCGTGCGTGAGGTGCTTCTTTTTTTTTTTCGTTTTTTTTTTTTTTTTAAATCGACGTTACATTAACCAACCCCGCTTGTCACCTTTCTGGAATCCGTTCCTGGAATAATCCACAGGGAACAGTAGCCCACCTTTGCCCCCTCCCCCCCCCCCCCCTTTTCCCGTGTCCTCCTCACCCGACCCATTGTTTCCCCCCTATAATTTGGCTCTGTCTTCATAATAATAATAATGAATACTTATATAGCGCCTATTCCCCGGTAGAGGCCAAGCTCTAAGCGCTTACAATCAAACATTCGTTTACAAACGGGCTGCCTACCTGGGAGTGCCGCTGAAGAGCTCCAGCGCGCTTCATTTAGTCGTTTCCCGTGTCATCCAGTCAGTATCGCTCAATATCGATCACTCATTTTCTTTACTTCCTTCATTCTTTCAATTTCTCACGCAGGGCGCATGCTATGTGTAACGTGTCATCCATACCAACGGCCAAACTGGCCTACTCTTCCGAAAGTTGGTGATGGGATTTTACGTGTGTGCAAGATGTTATGCATGCGTTCACACACGGAACCTCGGTTTTTAGTCTCATTCGAAGGACGTAAGGGAAATGGAGTCAAACCAATGTTAACTCCGAGGGAAAAATCCCCCTGTAACCGAAACGCCCCGGGAGGTTCGAACCCGCAACCCCAGGATCACCAA
>CM031609.1:88273653-88276153 GCA_018398815.1 Conus ventricosus
TGGATAATGGAACACACACACACTCACACACACACACACACACACACACACACACACACCACACACACACACACACACACACACACACATTTACTACACACCAGACACACCCATACGCACACATAAAACCACAAACTCACACACACACACAAACACAAAACACACACACACACCACACACACTACACACACACAACCACACACACACACACCCACACAAACACAAACACCAAAAAACCACACCCACACACACACACACACACACACACACACACACATACATACATACATACATACATACATACATACATACATATATACATACATACATACATACCAACATACATACATACATACATACATACATACATACATAACATGCATACATACATACAAACATACATACACACGCAGGCGCACAAACCAAAACACACGATGCACAAACTCTCTCTCTATCTCTCACTATCACACACACACACACACACACACACACACACACACACTCACACTCACACACCCACACACACACACACACACATACACACACCCAACACACACACACACACCACACACACACACACACACGCACACGTATCAGTTTCGTTTCAGGTTTCATCAAGTGGCGTCCACCTGCGGCGGGACAAGTCCATATACCTACACCACATATCCGTTAAGTTTGAGACCACAGTACGGCATCAATATAAAATTGCTTAACAACAAAAGATGAGACAATTGAAGAGAGGGTCTCGGGGTAGGCACTCAGGTCTACCTGCGCGTTGGACTAATGCGTAGGTCAGACATCCGCTTGAGTCGTAGCCACGACAGACCAACACACACACACACACACACACTACACCCACAACAACACACACACCACACACACACACACACAACACACACACACACACGCACGCACGCACGCACGCACGCACGCACGCACGCACGCACGCACGCACGTCACACACCCACACACACGACACACACACACACACACACGTGCTCATACTCATGCGCACTTATGGACCGCGCGGGCAAACCATATGCTAGATACAATCACACAATAACACATATATTCATATAATCGCAACAATATTTTGGGCAATATAGATAACAAACACCGCTGAGCACAGTGGACGTGAAAATACATGCAAAAATCACGTGTATGTGGCTTAATTCTGTATTGTCATGGTAATGATATAACTCTCAAACTGAAATTATAAGATAAATGTTGTTTGGGCCTGGAGAGGTCCCAAAGAACAACCTTTGCAAATTACGTCGAAGCGAATCTCCCCACCCCTCCCTACTTCACCTCTAACCCCCACCACCATCTCACACGCCAAAAAAGTAACGTCCTACAAGATTCTCTGCTGCCACTCATGCGCACATGTCGCACTACTTGAGTCCGTAAGATATCTGTTCGCTGAAAATATTCATTGTCAAACTCAATTACCATCCCGCTGTAATGCATTCCTCTCCTCACCCTTCTCCTCCTTGATTTTTGATTTGAAAAAAAAAAAAAACAAACAAACAAAAAAACCACAACATTTTTTTTGTTATTTTATTGTTTTTTTGTTTCTTCCTTCTATTCTATTCTTTCCGATCCAGAATACAAAGCTGTGTTATCCGCCTTGAATACCACCCTTCCTCAGATGCACTCGGGTTGGAATGGAAGAAAAAATAATCACATCAAACACATTGCCTCTGACTAGCCCTTCATTCGAGAATTCTCTGCTAGAAGACCGACGGATAATTGTTGTAAACCACATTACGTCGCAAAGCCCCCATACCCCGTTCCACCACGCCCTACACTTGTACATTTATTCCGCTTCCTCTCTCTCTCTCCCATGTCCAGCGTCCTTCGTTCTTTGAATTAAGCCTAACGGACACAGGCCATCGCCATCCCTCCGTGTATCTGTTGGACATTTATCTTGCTTACTTCTTGGCGGCCAACCGTCTTCCACATCCAGGGTATCCAATCACACATATTCCCCTCACCCCTCCTCTCCATCCATCACCCAGCAACTCTACATTCTTCCCCTCTCAATCGAAAACCCAAGAAGAAGAAGAAGAAGACGAAGAATGAAGAAGAAGAAGACGAAGAAGAAGAAGAAGGAAAAGAAGAAAGAAGAAGAAGAAGAAAGACGAATAAGAAGAAGAAAGAAGAACAACAACACAACAACAACAACAACAACAAAAACAACAACAACACACACAACACACACACACACACACACAACACACACACACACAACACACAACAACACACACACCACACACATCACACGCGCGCGCGCGCGCGCGCGCACACACACACATCACACACACATCACACACCAGCACACACACACACACACACACACACTCACACCCACACACACGCAAACGCACACCCACACACACACACACACACACACACATACACACGCGCGCGCGCGCGCGCGCGCGCGCACAACTCACGCACTGCACACACACACACACCCACCGCGCGCGCGCGCGCGCGC
>CM031609.1:88288653-88293653 GCA_018398815.1 Conus ventricosus
AAGTAATTTTGGTGCCTGGAACAAACACATTTTGGTGCCTGTAAGAAAAGCGTTTTAGTGCCTGAAATGAAGCCATTCTGGTGCCTGAAAAAAGCTATTCTGTTCGCCAGAAAAAAAAGTCAGTCTGGTATTCAAAAGAGGCCATTCTGGAAACTGAAACAAAAAAATCTGAAACTTGGAAAAAGGTTTTGGGGCCTGGACGAAATCATATTGTCGATAAAACGGTTTGATCATTTGGGGGTGGCCATTTTCCCTTGCAACAGAATTTGGTAGTACTTCTCCCTACTGAAATAAAGCAATTTTTATATCTTGAGAAGTTATTCTGGCGACTGAAATAATTTTATCATTGTAATGGGGGAAATAAACCTTTTGCTTTTAAAAAAAATAATCAGGGTATCTAAAAGAAAGCCTATTTGGAAGACTAACTGGTGTGGAAAAAAAAAAAAAAAAAAAAAAGAAGTGCATAAAAAAAACACCTAATACCAAAAAAAAAAGTCTTTTCCCAAGCCGAAAAAAACCCATTTACCGATACACAACCCCTTTTTTTTCCTCATAGAATAAAAGGAAAATTTTTTTGGTGCCATTATCAAATTACTATTGCAAAACTTATAAATAGTATTCAAAAAAATATTCCATCTTTCCCTGTGCCAGTCTTTCCCTTGTCAATCATTTACCCATTTGTGTCATCTATATTATAAATATACAATGCACACACACATCCTCCACCTCCCCCCATCCCCCCCCAGTTCACACACACACCACACCAATACAGACCCACCACACCACCCAATACAGAATCAACCCCCCCCACCCAAATACAGAATAACACAACACCAATCAGAATAAAAACAAACACCCCCCCAAAACAGTTTTCAAAACAAACACAAACACACGCCCCCACAACAACACCCCACACAAAACACCCCAAAACCCCAAAACCACCACACACACACACCACAACAACACAACACACACACGGTGCACACTCCCACCCCCAAACCCACCCCCAATATGCAATATTATAACAACATTAAATAAACCCCCAATGAAAAAAAGAATGCCCCAAAGAAAAGCTCAAAGTTAAGTATAAAAAAGAAAGAAAACAAAAAAATAGACCATTCAAAAGAAAAATAAATTGAAAAGTTAATTAGAAAAACGAAAAAGAAAACCTCAGATTAAATACAAATGGGGAAATAAAGATTTACTGTGTAAAATGTTTTGAGGGGGGTGAGAGAGAAAGAGAGAGGGAGAGAGACAGAGAGAGAGAGAGAGGGGGAAGAGAAAAGGGGGAGAAGAGAGGAGGAGAGAGAGAGAGAGAGGGGACCGGGGAGATAATTTAGGGTGTGAAATTTGGGAAAAAGCAGATTGTATGAACTTTTAACTTTAAAAAAACTTATTCTCTTTTAAAACCCAATTTTGGAAAAAAAGGCACAAATTTTCAATGCCAGGAAATTATATCAAAAAATATGATTGTTAAACAGTAAAAATAATCAATCAAATAAAGATTTTGTAAAAATTGCTTGGAGGGGGGGGGGGGGGGGGTTCCCTTCACACACCACAACACCAAAACCCCAAACACACACAAACAACACAACCAACACAACACATTTTTTATATTATATATATATATATTATATTATATATTAATATATATAATATATATATTATATATATATATATATATAAATATATTTTATAATATATTAATATATATTATATACAAATATATAAAATTATATATATATAAATATTATAAATATATATAAAAATAATATATAATATTATAATATATTATAACATATTATATCATTACATACTAAAAAACCACATACATATTCACATACCATAAAACCACATATAATAAAAATACATACATATTATAAAACGTACAACACCACATAAACAAAATACCCTCAATACATATTATACAAACATAATAAATAATTATTTTTAAATATAATATAAAATTTTAATTTTAAACATATACATAACAACTGATCACCTAAAAACATACATATAATTTATATATATATATATATATATATTTTATATAATATTTATAAACACATAATCATATTTACCAAATCCTATATATTATAATATTTTAAAATTTAAAAATTTATTATATATATATTAATTATTTATATATATATATTAATATATTTTATATATATTATAAATCATTAATTACTATTAAAAAACATACTACACACACATACATACATAAATCCCATAATAAATACATATACATGTACACACCGCATCCCCAACACTGTATATCACAAAACCCAATAAATACTACATCAACAATACCATTTATTATTTTGTAAAATAAACATGACTTAAACAATAAATTTTTGACCATGCCAGTATACAGAAAAGTATGTTTTTTAAATATAAAAAGTAATTAAGTCTGTTAATTCAATGATTAAAAAAACAAAAAACACACACAACACACCACCACAACAACACCACACACACACCCCCAAAAAAACACACACAAAACACACACACACACACAACACCACAAAACGCCACACACCACACACCGTATAAACATTTGAACAGAAAAAAAAAAACATTCCCCAACAGACATGTAGAAAGGGAAAAAATAAGAACTAAAATTTCAAGCCCTGCAAGAAATCCAAAAGTATAATATCAAAACGTAAAAAAAGACAAATCAAAGTCAAAAATATGATTAATAAATTTTTGGATAGAAAAGAAAGATAGCTTTTAAGGGGGGTGGTCCATCAATTCACAACCGACCACACACACACACACACACACAAACACACACCACCAAAACACAAACAAAACAACCCCCAAAACAAACACACACACTATGCACACACCCACAACACACAAACACACACACACAACCCCAAAAAACCCCCCACAACACACACACAACACTGTAAAACAGGGTTAAAATATTGTAGGGGGGGTGAGGGGGGGGGGCAACATACACACTTGACACTGCATTTCATACACGCGCATACCCCCCCCCCCCCCCGCCCCCCCCCTCCCCCCCCCCCCCCCCCCCCCCCCCCCCCCCCCCCCCCCCCCCCAAACACACACCCAAAAAAAAAAACCACCACAAACAAAAACACAACCACACCACACACCAACAACCACCACATCCACACACACACGAGGAAAAAGCAAGAGCCCCAAGGGGCGTTTAAACCGAAAAAATAAAGGGACACATTCCCCCCTTCTCTTATTTAAATTTCATTGAAAAGGCGTCGGCAGATGGGAGGAAAGGGTTCCCAGTCGGTTGGTCGGCACTGAAACTCCCCGGACCCCGGGAAGTTTTCCCGGGCTCTTGGGGTGCCAGCACCTCTGGGTGGGTGGTGGTTGTTTCTGGGTCTTTTAAGCTTCTTAATGGCCCCACCTGGGAACCACGGCCATGGGTACCCTCTTCCCCCACGATGGAGGCCCTTGTGACTACTTTCTCCCGCGTCCATGTCTGTCGTCTTGGCCCACTTTGGAAAAACAGTTGGTTGAACCCCAAAACCTTTGAAATGTCGATGGTAGTACAATGGAGGATCTGTGGGGGACAGGAAAGTTTGCAGTTTCTCAGGAAGAAAAGGGTTTTGGTTTGCCCTTTTTGCCCCGCGGCTGATTGGGGGACCTCTATTGGTTGTCGATGATGGACCTAAGGCGGAAAAAAAATACCCGGTGCAAGCCACAGTGCGCCCCGAACAAAGTGCATCTAACACCTGAAGCAAAAGTCCACTTGGCAGATGGAGCAAAGTCCATCTGATGACTGGAATAAAGTCCATCTAGCAGGTGGAACAACATCCCTCTTTTGATAGGAACAAAGTTCCCCAGATGGCGACCAGCCTTCAAGGCTAAGTGGTTAGCAACGCGGACGCCCGTCTGTGGGGTGATGAGGTCGATTCCCATCAGAACTATGTATTTGGGGGATTTGTGTGCCCTGTGCAGCTCCTACCAAGTGTTCAGTAACGTAGGGGCCTCAGCTGGGAAGATTTTCATTGCACAGTCGTCTACCAAGTGTTCAGTAACTTAGGGCTCAGCTGGGAAGATTGTCATTGCACAGTCGCCTACCAAGTGTTCAGTAACTTAGGGACTCAGCTGGGAAGATTGTCATTGCACAGTCGCCTACCAAGTGTTCAGTAACTTAGGGGCTCGGCTGGGAAGATTGTGATTGCACAGTAGCTCCTACCAAGTGTTCAGTAACTTATGGGCTTAGCTGGGAAGATTGTGATTGCACAGTCGGGTTTCATCCATTTGATGGATGCGTCTGTGAGTGTTGCTCAAACTGCAACTGCGTGCATCTCTCGGGCCTGGTTGGAGCTGGGAAATATATTATCAGAGTAATCGTAGCCTAGGACCATTTCATGCAGTCGCAGACCAGAATGTATGTCCATAGCTTGATCGCCATCGTCCTCATTGTCATCAACCAGCATGAAAAAGTAACATTCTGTGGGCTTTCATGCCCTGTTTTTCACGGTGACCAAAGTTTCGATTACCTCTCAGCGTTTATCCTGTCGGTCTTGGTTTTGTCCGGGTCAGCGTTATCGACAAAATGGTAGGACTACTGTCGTTGAATGGACGTGAAGACAGCATCACTCACGCTGGCTCCGCGACCAGGTTATAATTTCTTGTCGTTAGTAGGGGGCTCAGTAGGTGGTGTCGTGCTTATATTGAGTCAGAACAGGCAGAGCTGAATTGGTGATGGAAGAAGAAATAAAGTCAATATAAGGAAAAAGACAACGTATAGCTAGTAGCTTGAACAAGCCCATTCAGTTGCTGGAACATTCAGTCTTGCAGCTGAAACATTCAGTCTTGTAGCTGGAACAGTATCTAGCTGGTGGCTGAGAAAAAAAAAAAACTAGTCTGATACATATCGTCAAAGACAATTTGGTACACAGACCAATAGCGCTTTGGTATTTGTTATGAAGACACGTCACTGTCATGGGCAGAGACGTATTGATACCAGTGTTATGAAGACCCATCACTGTCACGGGCAGAGA
>CM031609.1:88303653-88311153 GCA_018398815.1 Conus ventricosus
TTCTACTTTGAAGGGAAAACTTTGACATAATCATACTGGTTCCATTTATTCCAATAGTTTCAGTTTTACAAAAGTCGTTTATGCCACACTTTGTTCTACGCTTTCCTTACGTCAAAGAAAGTTGCCAAGATGTTTTTACGTCTTGCGAATTGCTGTTTAATATGTTTATGAGTTTCACTAGATGTTTCTGTTGCTGATCTGCCTTTCTGAAAACCAGCTTGATTTATAGGGTAATTTGATGTTTAAATTTCAAAAGTAAAGTAATCTGTTAAGACAATTTTCCATTAGTTTGCATGATGCGATGTTAAGGCAATTGGACGGTAGCTGTTTATGTTACTTCGAGGTTTTCCTTGTTTATGTATAGGAACTATGATAGAATGCTTTCCATAATGAAGGCAAATTGCCATTTTCCCAGCATTTTTGAATGAAGAAACCCAGAAAAATTGTTTAACATTAGGTGGGACATGACGCAGCATTTCATTAGAGATTCTATCTAAACCACTGATGTTTTTTTTGGGTTCCCAGATTAGCAAGACATTCTTCTACTTCTTGAACTGTAAAGGGAGCATTCAGATAGGGTTTTCAAAAGGGTCTGGATTGTTCTTGGTGAAGTTTTTTTCTTCTTGCTCTTCTGTGCCCGTCTATTTTCTGTTTTATAGACTATTATACATGCATTTTTTTGGCGAATATATTAACAAAGCTTCGGCCTTTTCTAGATTAGATGGGAAATCCGGGGTTTGGGAGCTTGACAGGACATCTTGGCAAGTTTACTCCATTTTTCATTGTTCTTAACTTTTCCCAGACTTTTTGAAAATCTTTGTTTAAATTTTTTTTTCATTCTTACAAAAGTTAGACCAATATTGCTGTTTTGCTTGTGCTGTGATGTAATTAAATGATTTTTGGCTCTTTTTTTTCTCACACACACACACACACACACACACACACACACACACACACACACACACACACACACATACACACACACACACACACACACACACACACACACACACACACACACACACACACACACACACACACACACACACACCACACACACACACACACACATTACAGAATATAACACCAACCAGGTACCCACACTGCAATCCGAGCCGTCCACGAACACAGATGAACCAGAGTCCCACAGAACACAGTCAACCACGTCCAACTACCGACGAACACAGCTGAAGCATCGATTCACAAGGCACATTAAACCACGTCCAACTACCGACGAACACAGCTGAAGCATCGATTCACAAGGCACATTAAACACGTCCAACTACCGTCGAACACAGCTGAAGCATCGATTCACAAGTCACATTAAACCACGTCCAACTACCGACGAACACAGCTGAAGCATTGATTCACAATGCACATTAAACCACGTCCAACTACAGACGAACACAGCTGAATCAAAATTCTACAGGTACAGCAACAATGACGAGCCACCGACCAACACAGCTGAATTGAAGTCTTGCAGGGCGCAGCAGACTACGACGCACTACTGACCGGGTGGTCAGCCACTCCACATCACCTGGTGGAGACAACGATTAAAAAAAAAATCAAATATAGATGAATTGAAATCCCACGGAGCACAGCAGACTACGATGCACTACTGACCTGAAAGTCAGCCTCTCCACATAGTATCACTACGGAGAAAGCTACAAATGAAGCAAATTAAAGTAGACTGGACATCAAAACCTCAGCTGTTACTCCTTGCTCCTTGGCCCGTCGTATATTATTATTTTCGTCATGTGGTTACCTAATTTACCTTGAACTCATAATACCTAATTTTTTACGTTGACGTCACAAGAGTAATTCTTATATTGGACGCCCATGTTTGCCTACCCCTTTCACCTACGCTTTTTAGTTTCAAAATGAGGCGACTGCACATGAAAGTTGAAACACATTCTGTCTTGTCATCTGTTCGTCAATATGGTCTTGCGGAATAACTAACAAGTCTTGTCATCTGTTCGTCAATATGGTCTTGCGGAAGAACTAACAAGTCTTGTCATCTGTTCGTCAATATGGTCTTGCGGAATAACTAACAAGTCTTGTCATCTGTTCGTCAATATGGTCTTGCGGAATAACTAACAAGTCTTGTCATCTGTTCGTCAATATGGTCTTGCGGAATAACTAACAAGTCTTGTCATCTGTTCGTCAATATGGTCTTGCGGAATAACTAACAAGTCTTGTCATCTGTTCGTCAATATGGTCTTGCGGAATAACTAACAAGTCTTGTCATCTGTTCGTCAATATGGTCTTGCGGAATAACTAACAAGTCTTGTCATCTGTTCGTCAATATGGTCTTGCGGAATAACTAACAAGTCTTGTCATCTGTTCGTCAATATGGTCTTGCGGAATAACTAACAAGTCTTGTCATCTGTTCGTCAATATGGTCTTGCGGAAGAACTAACAAGTCTTGTCATCTGTTCGTCAAAATGGTCTTGCGGAATAACTAACAAGTCTTGTCATCTGTTCGTCAATATGGTCTTGCGGAATAACTAACAAGTCTTGTCATCTGTTCGTCAATATGGTCTTGCGGAAGAACTAACAAGTCTTGTCATCTGTTCGTCAATATGGTCTTGCGGAATAACTAACAAGTCTTGTCATCTGTTCGTCAATATGGTCTTGCGGAATAACTAACAAGTCTTGTCATCTGTTCGTCAATATGGTCTTGCGGAATAACTAACAAGTCTTGTCATCTGTTCGTCAATATGGTCTTGCGGAAGAACTAACAAGTCTTGTCATCTGTTCGTCAATATGGTCTTGCGGAATAACTAACAAGTCTTGTCATCTGTTCGTCAATATGGTCTTGCGGAATAACTAACAAGTCTTGTCATCTGTTCGTCAATATGGTCTTGCGGAATAACTAACAAGTCTTGTCATCTGTTCGTCAATATGGTCTTGCGGAATAACTAGCAAGTCTTGCCATCTGTTCGTCTATATGGTCTTGCGGAATAACTAACAAGTCTCTTTTAAAAATACGACATTTAGCATAATGTAAGCTTTGTGTGGAATGCTGTGATATCCGTTCGGCTTATTTTCAAACCAGTGTCGAACGCACCTGACAATCCTATTAATGCATACTGTGGATCTTGTCTCCCCTTTGTGACGACAGTGACTGCATTGATCTTGTCTCCCCTTTGTGACGACAGTGACTGTATTGATCTTGTCTCCCCTTTGTGACGACAGTGACTGCATTGATCTTGTCTCCCCTTTGTGACGACAGTGACTGCATTGATCTTGTCTCCCCTTTGTGACGACAGTGACTGTATTGATCTTGTCTCCCCTTTGTGACGACAGTGACTGCATTGTCCGATGAGTGAGCGTCCACTGAGAGCGCTACCACCTCCACCCTAGAGAGTCCACGTGAATTTGTTGATGGAGTTTCTGTCTGGATTCAACTCTCTCTCTCTCTCTCTCTCTCATCTCTTCTCTCTCTCTCTCTCTCTCTCTCTCCTCTCTCTCTCTCTCTCTCTCTCTCTCTCTCTCTCTCTCTCTCTCTCTCTCTCGCTCTCTCTCTCTCTCTCACCTCTCTCTCCTCTCTCTCTCTCTCTCTGTAGTTTGATCCCAACCATGCAATACACAAGTGTTTTGCCATGTTTTCCGTTTTGTTGTTGTTTTTTTTTCGTTTTTTTTTTCCGTTGTTGTTGTAGAGGATTAGCACATTCATCACCGTGTTTATTTCCCTGGCGTGTGCATCGCCCAAGTCACGAAATGTTCTAAATAATCACATTCGGAGTGAATTTTACAATAGAAAACGATTTGTCAGTAGCTGCTAAACATTTTTGCACCGCCGAATTGATGGTCAGCTTAGTGAAGTTGTTGAAGATTTATTCTAATATCACGCAACGGCGTACGCGCGCGTGCCTCTCTTCTCTCTCCTCTCTCTCCTCTCCTCTCTCCTCTCTCTCTCTCTCTCTCCTCTCTCTCCTCTCTCTCTCTCTCTCTCTCTCTCTCTCTCTCTGTGTGTGTGTGTGTGTGTGTGTGTGTGTGTGTGTGGTGTGTGTGGTGTGGTGTGTGTGAGTGCGTGCGTGTAAGTGTGTGTGTGTGTGTGTGTGTGTGTGTGTGTGTGTTGTGTGTGGTGTGTGTGTGTGTGTGTGTGTGTGTGTGTGTGAATGTGCGTGCGTGCGTGCGTGCGTGCGCGTGCGTGCGTGCGTGCGTGCGTGTGTGTGTTGTGTGTGTGTGTGTGTGTGTGTGTTGTGTGTGTGTGTGTGTGTGTGTGTGTGTGTGTGTGGTGTGTGTTGTTGCTGTTGTTGTTGCTGTTGTTGTTGTTGTTATTGTTGTTTTTCTTTTTTATATATCATAATGAATACTTATATAGCGCCTATTATCGGCTAGAGTCCAAGCTCTAAACGCTTTACAATCCACACTCGTTTACACAGCGGGCTGCCTACCTGGGTAGTGCTTACAGGAGAGCTGCCAGCTGGCGCTTCATTCAGTCGTTCCCCGTGTCATCCAGTCGGTATCGTTCAATATTGTTCACTCAATTTCCTTAATTCATTCATTCTTTCCATTTTTCACGCAGTGTGCATGCTATGTGTAACGTGTCATCCATACCAACGGCCAAACTGGCCTTCTCTTCCGAAAGTTGGTGATGGATTTTACGTGTGTGCGAGATGTTATGCGTGCGTTCACACACAGAATCTCGGTTTATAGTGTCATTCGAAGGACTGTAAGGAAATGGAGTCAGAACCAATGTTAACTCCGAGGGAAAAATCCCCCCTGCACCGAAACAGCCCGGCGGAGATTGGAACCTACAACCCCAGGATCACGAAGGTTACGATTCCGGCGCTCTACCAACTGAGCTATTCCGTCCCCCCCCCCCCCCCTCCCCCCGCCCACGAGAGTTATGTTTTTGTTGTTGAAGCTTTGTTGTTGTTTGTGTTGTTGTTGCTGTTGTTTGACCTCAGCCTATTTTGAAGGAGGAATGGGAAGAAAAACAGATATTTAGAGTCGCATAAGAACCACGTGATTGATTTTTAGCTCTGCCTAAACACACGTCTTTTCTATGCATGCTTCTGCTTGTTTGTTTGTCTGTTTGTTTGCTTGTTTGTTTTGCTTCTCTTCGCTTCCAGCTGCACCTTACGACCCCCATCTGAATATCATCTGTATTGTAACCTCCATCTGAATATCATCTGTATTGTAACCTCCATCTGATTACCATATGTATTATAACCTCCATCTGATTATCATCTGTATTGTAACCTCCATCTGATTATCATCTGTATTGTAACCTCCATCTGATTATCATCTGTATTGCAACCTCCATCTGATTATCATCTGTATTGCAACCTCCATCTGATTATCATCTGTATTGTATCCTCCATCTGATTATCATCTGTATTGTAACCTCCATCTGATTATCATCTGTATTGTAACCTCGACTAGCGGTTACTGACACCCATCTCACGACTTCCTGATGATGTTTCTCCATCTCTTGTGATCTTTAGCAAGCTGCTGAAGGACAGGCTATCCCCTGAAGATCTGACAGTGTCCATTCATCAGTTGCCGTTCTTTGAGACCCAACGATTGCTGATGCAGCACTGGCTGTCTGTTGATCAGTTCTGCTGTTCTTTGAGACCCAACGATTGCTGATGCAGCACTGGCTGTCTGTTGATCAGTTCTGCTGTTCTTTGAGACCCAACGATTGCTGATGCAGCACTGGCTGTCTGTTGATCAGTTCTGCTGTTCTTTGAGACCCAACGATTGCTGATGCAGCACTGGCTGTCAGTTGATCAGTTCTGCTGTTCTTTGAGACCCAACGATTGCTGATGCAGCACTGGCTGTCTGTTGATCAGTTCTGCTGTTCTTTGAGACCCAACGATTGCTGATGCAGCACTGGCTGTCTGTTGATCAGTTCTGCTGTTCTTTGAGACCCAACGAAACCTGATGCAGCACTGGCTGTCTGTTGATCAGTTCCCGACAACATCTTCTCATCCGCTGATGTTCAATGTCATCGTTTGAAAAGTGGTGAAAAACTGACCTGTGGCCTCTCTGACGCATGAGAGAGAGAGAGAGAAGAGAGAGAGAGAGAGAGAGAGAGAGAGAGAGAGAGAGAGAGAGAGAGAGAGAGAGAGAGAGAGAGAGAGAGAGAGAGAGAGAGAGAGAGAGAGAGAGAGAGAGAGAGACTTTCTTTAAGTTGACATTTGGACGATGGAAAATGATTCCTTGCCGTGTCCTTCCAAGCCGATAGATGACACTGTCCACGTATCTCCTTTGTTGTCTGAGTGTCTGGTATAATGATCTCTCTTTTGTCATATATCACGAACAAGACCCCTATCGTATGAGATTTGATCGCACAGACTTGTTGGCGTCTTTTTTCCTTCTTTCTTTCTTTGCTTTCTTTTTATATTAGATAGAAGGCTATGTGGCAGAGAGTGCGAAAGGCGGAGATTATGTATCCACTCTATCACTTTTTTTCTGAAACAAACACATCAAGCGATGTACAGAAGACCAGCTGGGATATACATGTAAGTGATGCATCCAGACCTAAATTTATATTTGCCTATCATCGTTTCACCAGTGTATCTACCTCTAGATGAACATGAATGTGTGTGAATCTATATTTCTCTCTCTTTCATACGCACGCAGGCATGCACGCATGCATGCACGCGCGCTCGCTCGCGCACACACCCACACACCCACACCCACGCACCCACCCATCTACCCCAAACACACACACACGCGCGCGCGCGCACGCACACACACACACACACACACACACACACACACACACACACACACACACACACACCACACACACACACACACACACACACACACACACACACACACACACACACACACACACACACAGCCACTGGCCCCTGCAGCAGCTCCTCTCGAAATTATGCAAGAAAAGCTTCTGATCTGCCTGCCTCGTCCCAGGCAGAGCTGAACAACAAAATCAGTGTACGGGACACGCTGTCGAAACGATCAGTGTCTGACAGAGCTTCTGTTGCACTGATTGGTGATTCGGTCATCAGAGACATTGACCCACGCAGAATAGTGCCAAGACATGACTTTATTTCCAAAATCTGTGTCTCAGGCATGTGTACTGGTGACTTGTTTGACTGGTTAAGAGACCATAGTAGATGTCCTGATGTCAATGTGATGATTATGCATGTGGGTGTGAATGATTGTAGAACGACAGGAGAAGTCTCCAAACAGACATGGTGCGACCTTATTCACCTGGCTTCTCACACTTTTCCAAATGCTAAAATATTCCTTAGCTCTATAATACCTGCAAGAGGAAAACACCACCTTAATACCTTTATTTCCCCCACCAATCTCAATATGCAGAAAGCTTGCGAAATGCTGAATGTAGAATTCATTGATAACTACAATACATTCACAACCACAAACGGAAACCCTAAATTAGCATGTTACAGCAACTTGATTCACCCCAGCAAAACAGCACTGCCAAACTGGCAATTCATTTTAGCAGTTTCGTTTCCATCTCAATCTCATGATCTTAACTCCAGACGGTAT
>CM031609.1:88321153-88326153 GCA_018398815.1 Conus ventricosus
TGAAAAATCATCTCTTGAAGGGAGACGTGCACAGTGTATTTGTTGTGCAAAAAGTCTAGGAGTGACCCCCAAAAATTCCATCCATATATACCTTCTGGCCTGGCACATTCTAGTGTTGTTTTCACCCGTTCCAAAACAAGAGAATCTTGTCGTCTTCTCCGTCATCAGCAAGAAGAAATCTTCGTCCATCATTTGTGTCTGAAAAAGGTGGTGAAATTGCAACCTCCCGTCGTTGTTGAGGCAATCTTGGGAGGGATTTTCTCTTCTCTCGGTACAGCGAAGACTTAATTTGATGAACTGTGGAAGATAAGCAGCAACTTCGTCCGCTTGTCATGCGCGTTGAGCTCCCTGAAGACTCCAAACATATTGCATTTTGGCCGGACGCTCTGGTTCTTCCGTGCATTTCCTTTTCAGCTGCGCCCAATCTTCTCAGCTTCAATAGCAGCTTGGTTTGGAGCGTGTGTGTGGGCACCCACCACAGGTTCTTGGGACAGACAGAGAGAACACAGTGGGGTGTAAGTGTATGTGTCCCGTATGTTTGTGAACGGGTATAATTGTGAAAGAGAGGAGAGAGAGAGAGACAGACAGACAGACAGACAACAGTACTCATCGACCTCGCGGGCTCGCAATGTCTACTTCAGCCAAACACAGTTTTGACCACTGAAAGTTGAATGCCACATTTTCACACATTGTATCAATGTTGCGTTTCTTTTTTCAACAGGAAGATGTTTCAGCAACCTTTTTTTTTAATTCTAATTCAATTTTATCTAATTACCCACGCCTCAATAATTTTTTACCCACCCAACCACAACAATAAAAGCTGCTGCAACAGACACACACACAGACAGAGAGTTAGAGAGAGAGAGAGAGAGAGAGAGAGAGAGAGAGAGAAAGAGAAGAGAGAGAGGGGAGAGAGAGAGAGAGAGAGAGAGAGAGAGTTAGAGAGAGATAGAAAGAGAGTTAAAAGAGATAGTTAAAGAGAGAGAGAGAGAAAAAAATTACCTTCATCCATGAATCCATTGCTGCATTTGTGATGCATCTTGCTTTGCAGCTTTGGTTCTTTTCATTTCCATCTCACTCTATCCTCTAACTCTTATCTACTCTGTGGGAAAACCCTTCGCAAATTTAGGCTCACGCCTCCCCGTTTTGTTTTAACCAGCTCCATGACTAGGGGATGACTCGGAGTGACACTCAGGAAAAGATGACATAGACAGTTAAAGGAAGTTATCCAGCTTTAAAAGAACTCACATTTTCACGCAGTGAACATGTTTCAATCCATTATCTTCCCTATCAAGAAGTTTTTGAAGCGGCGAAACGGGTGTATTAACTCAGCGCGGCGGTGAAAGGAAACCAATTAGAAAGTGTCCCCTTATTCCCATTTCGCTGCCAAGCGGCAAAACAGGAAGCGGCGAAACGGCACCTCCCCCGACTAACTTAAGTATACCAAAATCAAGCCCTCGGCAAACGCTCGGGCATCTCCAGGGCTCTCAAACGGCTTTCCTTTCAGTCGTTTTTTTCAAACGAGGGAACAAAAAGAATCACAAGGGGCTAGGTCAGGAGAATACGGAGGATGAGTGACGAGCTGCACGCTGTTCTCTTGCAAGAAGTCTAAAGTTGCAGCTGCCGTGTGGGGGCTGGCGTTGTCGTGGGGGAGGAGTAGGTGGCGGATACAGGTCCGTGGTCGCCGTGCACTCCAAGCCTCGTACACTTTTGGCAGGCAGGTGTTGATGTACCATTCAGCGTTCACTGTCTTTCTTTCCAGAAGCGGTACAGTAGTCAAATGGCCGGGTCTTGCAAAGAAAACTGCAATCATTTGCTTTGTGCAGCTTCTTGATCTCTTAAATTTCACAGGTGGGGTTTCCCCTGGAAACATCCAAACTGACGACTGCTGCTTTGTTTCGGGGTCATACTGGTAAACATAGGTTTCGTCACCTGTGACGATATTGGAGACCCTATCTGATCTTCCTCCGTCAATTTTTTGCAGCATAAACTGGCACCATTCAACCCTAGCCCTCATCTGCTCCCCAGTCAGCTGGTGGGGCACCCAACGGGCGCAACGCTTCCGTACAGAGAGATTGTGCCGAAGAATGCGGTCTAAGCTTCCTGATGAACGGTTTAGAGTATCCTTGAGTTCATCCTCCGTGATTCGAGGATTTTCTGTAATCATGGCCTTCACTGTGCTCACGTTCCCATCGGTAGTAACAGAAACCGGACGTCCACAACGGTGACGATCTTCCAACGACATCGTACCAAACTGAAATTCTTTGAACCACCTATGGACTGTGGATAATGATGGAGCCTTGTCGCCAAAACAGTTTGTCAAACTTATAAAACTTTCCTTGAAAGACTTCCTTTGAAGATAGTCATAATAAATCATGGCACGAAAATATCTCCAAGACAGGCTCTCTGCAACACTTTGAAAACCGTCCCCCTAGCCATCCATTTTGCTGCCTAGAACAAATTTGGCTCTGACGATTTTTATCATTTTTTGTGTCATAGCTATTATGACATCGCTTGTGATGATGATATAAAAAAAAATGAAATTATGGCGTCAGTGGTTTCTGCGCATCCGAGAACTTATGGGGTGGCCCTCGTACAGCTGTTTATTGTAGTTTATGCTTTTATCCACACTTTGTAAGCGCTTTGAGCTCATCAGAGATGGGGCGCATATACAATTTCACTATTATTATTATTATTATTATTATTATTATTATTATTATTATTATTATTATTATTATTATTATTATTATTATATGGGGGAATCCGTTTTTCTTTCTTTTTGTACTCCCAGTTCTTAAAGAACAGGGAGTACTTTAGAATGGAAACGAAGAAATGCTGTCTGTATGTGTGTGTGTGTGTGTGTGTGTGTGTGTGTGTGTCTGTGTGTGTGTGTGTGTGTGTGTGTGTGTGTGTGTGTGTGTGTGTGTGTGTGTGTGTGTGTGTGTGTGTGTGTGTGTGTGTGTGTGTGTGTGTGTGTGTCTGTCTGTCTGTCTGTCTGTGTGTCCATGGTCAAAATGTGTTCCACTCGCTCCAGACAAAACTACTGAGTCGATCTTTCTGAAAATTTGCAGGTATGTTCATTATGGGTCAAGGATGATGCCCGATGTTTTAGTTTACCGTTAGAGCCGTTACTAACGGCTGTAACGGCCTGTAACGCTTTTTCTTCTTTATGGAATATCTCAGAAAGTACTTGACCGATCTTTCTGAAAATTTGTAGGTATGTTCATTATGGGTCACGAACAATGCCCGATGTTTTAGTTTGCCCCGTTATAGCCGTTACTAACGGTTGTAACGGCCTGTAACGGTTTTTCTTCTTTATGGAATATCTCAGAAAGTACTTGGCCAGTTTATAAGCGGTTAGGATGATCTTGTGACAAATCGGATCCTCTGTCCATATGTAAGTGATGTAATGCTGAAAATGGATTAAACAACCGTTAAAAACCGTTATTCTGCCGTTATTTCTTATATATAGGTGGATTTTAATGAAATTTGGTATATAGAAAGGTTATCACACACAAATGGCACTTCTATATAGTGTTTTAAAATTTGACCGTTAAAAACCGTTATTCTTGACATATTGTCCGATTTGGATTAAATTTGATATGTACACAGGCTTTAGCCCAGTGAGGACTAAAATACCGTTTCAAAAGTGCATATCGGTTATATAACCGTTAAACCGTTATTTTGCCGTTATTTTTTTATATATTGGTGGGTTTTAATAAAATTTTGTATATAGAAAGGTTATCACACACAAAAGGTATTTCCATGTAGTTTTTCAAAATCTGGCCGTTAAAAACCGTTATTCTTGACATATTGTCCGATTTGGATGAAATCTGGTATGTACACAGCCCAGTGAGTACTAAAATACGGTTTCAAAAGTGTATATCGGTTATATAACCGATAAACCGTTATTTTGCCGTTATTTGTTTTTATATATTGGTGGGTTTTAATGAAATTTTGTATATAGAAAGGTTATCACACACAAATGGCACTTCCATGCAGTGTTTCAAAATCTGACCGTTAAAAACCGTTATTCTTGACATATTGTCCGATTTGGATGAAATTTGGTATGTACACAGGCGTTAGCCCAGTGAGGACTAAAATACCAGTTTCAAAAGTGTACATCGATTAACGTTAAAACCGTTATTTTGCCTTTATTTCTTATATCACGAAGCACTTGGACGATTTATAAGCGGTTTGGAAAACTGGGAGTACGTTTATATGCTTCACAACTTGCTTTTTCTTTTTTTTTTTTCTTTTTTTTTTGGTACTCCCAGTCTTATAGAACAGGGAGTACTTTAGAATGGGAACGAAGAAATGCTGTCTGTGTGTGTGTGTGTGTGTGCGTGTGTCCGTCCGTGGTCAAAATGTGTTCCACTCGCTGCAGACAAAAGTGCTGGGCCGATCGTTCTGAAAATTTGTAGGTATGTTCATTATGGATCAAGGATGATGCCCGATGTGTTATTTACCGTTATAGCCGTTACTAACGACCATAACGGTTTTCATTCTTTATGGATTATCTCATAAAGTACTTGGCCGATCTTTCTGAAAATGTGTAGGCATGTTCATTATGGGTCACGGATGATGCCCATTGTGTTATTTTACCGTTATAGCCGTTACGAACGGCTATAACAGCCCATAACGGATTTAGTTTTTATGGAATATCTTAGAAAGTACTTGGCCGATCTTTCTGAAAATGTGTAGGTGTGTTCATTATGGGTCACGGATGATGCCCGATGTGTATTGTAACCGTTATAGCCGTTACTAGCGGCTATAACGGCCCATAACGGTTTTTTTTCTTTATGGAACATCTTAGAAAGTACTTGGCCGATCTTTCTGAAAATTTGAAGGTATATTCATTATGGATCACGAATCATGCCCGATGTGTTATGCTACCGTTATAGCCGTTACTAACAGCTATAACCGTTTTTTTTTCTTTTTTATGGAATATCTGAGAACGTACTCGACCGATCTTTCTGAAAATTTGTAGGCATGTTCAT
>CM031609.1:88328653-88331153 GCA_018398815.1 Conus ventricosus
GCAATCGCGCGCGCTCACACACACGCACGCACGCACGCACGCACGCACGCATGCATTTACACACACACACACACACACACACACACACACACACACACACACACACACACACACACACACACACACACACACACACACACACACACAAGAATCTAGCAAACAGTCAAAGTAAGCAATTATGGTTATTCTTGACAATTTTTGTGTGTGTGTGTTTTTTTTTTTTAATGAACTAAATTGTAATTCATGTTGTAATTTTACTTAATTGTGTAAAAGAAAAGTTTATCCCGTGTAGCAGTTTGGAGCTGAGATCTGGACTTTCGATA
Organism: Conus ventricosus; assembly: GCA_018398815.1. NCBI lineage: Eukaryota > Metazoa > Mollusca > Gastropoda > Neogastropoda > Conidae > Conus > Conus ventricosus. The sequence goes on from CM031609.1 coordinate 88,328,977, forward strand.
ACAAAGTGTAACCATAGAGAAAGTGTCCTTACTATGCATTGATAAGCTTCCTGAAAGCTGACAACGAAAGTCTCACTATGGGGAACTCAAAAGACACCCGATTGATACGGAGTCGTATGTAAGAAAACGTACATATTGACTGAAGCTAATGAGCATGAAAGAACATGGGATTCATTTTAAACAGTACAGAATGCTGTTCTTCCTAAATAATACTGGTAGGAGTATGTGGGGTTCCATGAAACGACAGTGCTTATATTTTGTTGGATCTGGGTTTAGTTGGGATAACCAAAGTGTTCCAAATATATGTTTTTAAATTTCTGAATGAGAACCATTCATTGCAGATGGAAGAACTGGCATGTTCATTTCTCTCACAGTGGCAAGATCATAGCGTAGAGACATGCTAAGACTATTCATGCTTTAGAAGCATGTATCAGTAAAAAAAAAAAAAAAAAAAAAAAAAAAAAAAAAAAAAAAAAAAGACGCAGTATATTATGATCACATCTGGCTAAAGTTAGATCTGGCATTTCTGACATCACGTGCTATAATTTATGATCAGATATGTCAACCCTGCTGACAATGAATTGACATGTCGTGTGTGTGTCTTAGCTAAGAAATATGAAATTCACTTTTTGTTATGCTGACATATTGTACATGATCTCCGAACCGAACTTAAAGTATCCATCAGAAGTGTTCAGCTGAACCTGGTCATTTTAAGGTACACCGTTGTAGACAAGGAAAGAACACATCCTCTGTCATCTAGCTGCATGTGTCTACGAGGCGTAAAATAAAAGAAAAAGAAAAAAAGAAGAAGAAGAAGAAGAAGAAGAAGAAGAAGAAGAAGAAGAAGAAGAAGAAGAAGAAGAAGAAGAAGAAGAAGAAGAAGAAGAAGAAGAAGAAGAAGAAGAAAGGAAGAAGAAGAAGAAGAAGAAGAAGAAGAAGAAGAAGAAGAAGAAGAAGAAGAAGAAAAGAAAACTGCGTGAAGCCACACACTATTCTTTATTTATGTAACTTTTCATTGTAACTGTTAATATGTCTATGCATGCGTTTTTGCTATTGTTTTCTTTCCACGTGAGCCTTAATTTCTTTTGGGGAAATCCCTTCAGTATGGGGCCTTGACCTTGAAACTAATACAACACTCGTTTACATCGTCTCTTAATCTTCGTCTTCGCAGCCTTTCCTCTCCTCTCTCTCTCTCTCTCTCCTCTCTCTCTCTCTCTCTCTCTCTCTCTCTCTCTCTCTCTCTCTCTCTCTCTCTCCTCTCTCCTCTCTCTCTCTCTCTCTCTCTCTCTCTCTCTCTCTCTCTCTCTCTCTCTCTCTCTCTCTCTCTCTCTCTCCTCTGTGCGTGCATGCGTGCGTGTATGCATGTGCGTGTGCGTATGTGTGTGTGTGTGTGTGTGTGTGTGTGTGTGTGTGTGTGTGTGTGTGTGTGTGTGTGTGTGTGTGTGTGTGTGTGTGTGTGTGTGTGTGTGTGTGTGTGTATGCTGCGTGCGTGCGTGCGTGCGTGCGTCCGTGTCTGTGCGTGTGTGCGTGTGAGCGTGCGTGCGTGTGTGTGTGTGTGTGTGTGTGTGTGTGTGTGTGTGTGTGTGTGTGTGTGTGTGTGTGTGTGTGTGTGTGTGTGAGTGTGTGTGTGTGTGTGTGTGTGTGCGTGCGTGCGTGAGCAAGGAATGAAAAGTAAAAGGGTAAAGGGTGGCGAAAGCCTCATGGAGGAAGCGCGGCGTGGAAGACAGGCATTAGCGTGGTGGTAGATCTGGTCAAGTACGGCAGAGTGGATAAGAGGGGCACTTCGTGGTTCGGGAAAGATTTATGAAGCGTAGTCTGAGTGATTAGTTGAATTACACTTGACTGTGCCAGAAGAGAGAGAGAGAGAGAGAGAGAGAGAGAGAGAGAGAGAGAGAGAGAGAGAGAGAGAGAGAGAGAGAGAGAGAGAGAGAGAGGACGGACAGAGAGACAGACAGACAGAGGCAGAGAGAGAGAGACACAGAGAGAGGATTGTAGACGAAGACTTCCATAAATCTCTTTGTACAGAGTGAGGCAGTTGCGGCATTCCATTTGACGGAATGGACGAAACCCAGCAACAAAACACCCAGTGAAACAAATAAAACCAACAAGGTCAACACCATCAATAAGAAAGAAGGTCGTGGCATCATTGCTCGTGGAGTGTGACAGGTCTCGCGGAC
>CM031609.1:88338653-88346153 GCA_018398815.1 Conus ventricosus
TTGGTCAGAGGGCGAAGTCTTAGAGATCAGTTTAAAACAGTTAAGGGCACCGATTTGGGCGGGGTCCATTCCATACTCGAGAGTTGGTTTAAAAAAAGCATTTTAAAACTAAAGAATCAGAAAAACAAATGTTTCAGTGGTGTGTTCTCGCAAGGCTGTTATACCGAAAAAAACGCAGAGGAGTTTTAAAACTATCGTCCTTCATCATGATTTTAACTTTAGGGGATATCCTTTCCTGTTAGGGGATTCCATTGATCTTTTGAAAAAACAAAAAACCCCCAAAAAACTTTTAAAAGTCTACCATGGGGAGGAAAAAAATTACACCCCTTTAAGTTTTCAAAAAACAGTCCCAAATAGGCGAACCAGAAAAAAACCATGTTGACTTACTGTGTTTTTCACCAGCGGGGTACGCATTAAATTGATCGAAAATGGTAAATAATGCAGCTTTCTTTAAAGAAGGGCACAAACAAAAATCTGTGAAAATGTTTTAAAAGAATGCTTTTCAGGAAACGAACATAAAAAATTGTATCGGCCCCGTTGATGTAATACAGAAAATAATTCGCCCCAGAAAGGGAGTAAAATTTGTTTGAAATGGAAACGGATGCAAAATTCTCCATATGTTTTCGCAGATTTGAGTCGCTTTTTTGTTCCTTTGAGGGGCCCCGCCACAAAAAATTCGAAAAAACGTTTAATGAGTAATCATGATTTGTTCATTTGCCCTTATTATTGTCAGGTCGGTGGCGTCTTCAACGCCAGAATTTATAGAGGGCCCAATGCTGCAGAATACTTTTAAAAAAGCATGCAGAATGGTAATGACTGTTCAATAATCTGAATTTTTCTGAAATATAATACGCCTGAAGCCCAACAACAGTAGCTCAGCCCCCACTGTTGGATTTGGGTTTAGAAAATAGTGAAAGAAGCAACAAATCGAAGGTAAAGGGCCTTTATAATTGGGAAGTTTAGGGAGCGGCGCACAGTAAATGCAATCTTCAATAAAGTTTGAACCAAAGACATGGAACTGCCTATTTCTTTTACAACTTGCGAGGTTGTCTCATCTTATAAAGAAAACGTGGGCGATGCCCTTAGGGGGTCATTTCATTGCACAGTCATCAGAAAAGTAATGTGTTTCTTTTGAATAACATGTTTTTTATGATTTTAAGCAGACATGATGGGTTCGTGAGTGTGGCTAGTCCCTTAAAAACCCCGCCCCCTAACGAAAGAATATTTTGACCAACCTTTTTAGAAAAGGGGGTTTTCCCTTTTGGTACATGAACGTTGGGAAAGGTTTGACGAGACACATTCCCTAAAAGGGGCGTTTTTTTTCTAGTCTTAGAGGAAAGGAATCAGTGATTCCCATTACCGCTGCCAAGATGCGTGGCAAAAATTAGAGTGTTTTAAAAAGTGGGAGTTCAGGGCTCCTACTTTTATGGTGTGTAGTTTTTTGGCGGCCGTTTTGAAAAATTATGGAAAAACCCGCATGAAACTTTCAGCCCGGATCCTGGCATTAATTTCTGCGCGGGGGGTTGGGATGCTTTCTTAAGTTTACAGGAATACAGATTGATTTATTGTCTGACCACAATGATTCGATGATTGAAAAGGATTGGGGGGGGAATTTTTTTTGGCGCGCATCATTACTGTAAAGCAAAAAACAAATACTTAGAGACATGACCAAGTAAAAAGGTCTAACTTTTTTGTATTTGAGCAAACAATCTGTATGGGTGGGCAATGGGGGAAAACATTCCTTACGCAACTTTAAAATTTCACAAGCGGCGGTACAAATAATATTCAAAAAAGCATTAAAATGGTTTAGCGTTTAAAACCTGTCAGAGGTGGTTTATTCTAGAAGTTGCTTAGAAAATTTTTCAGAACTCCTGCCCCGCATAATGACTATCCATTAGGCAAAAAACCAAAGTTGGCAAAACCCGGCCGCCTAAACTTGTGCCCAATCTTCGGGGGAAAAAAAAATTTTTTTGTCATTTCAGACTTCTACAATTTTATTTAAGACACGGTTTTAAGTTGAAGCTGTTCACGTTATAATTTCTTTTTTATCAAGAACAGTTATGAAACCATACATCATGAAGAACACTGATCTCAGAACTAAAAACCCCGATGCTTCGGAAAAGACTTTTTTAAATGTGAAAAACAGCTGTTTTGGGAAAGACTATGGGGAATCCACACAGCGCAAAGATGTCGTTACCACCAAAGAGAAAGAAGCAATTAAGCTGATTCTAAAACCCAAATTATCGGACTTCGAAGATTTATATCAGTTTTTTTTGGTTTTAATGATGAAAAAAAAAAAAGTAAATTGGACAAAACCTGTTTTTTTTGGGTTTTACTGTTTTAGAATTATCAAAGCTTTTGATTTAGAAATTTTTTATGACTACTTTAAGCCCCCGTATCCTGAGTCTAGAGTGCTTTACACAGTACGATAGTTTTGTTTGATTTCCTATGAAACATCTAAAAGCATGGAAAAAAGAAGTAGCTAAAGGGGAGCAGGTGGTACGCAATCGTTATCTAAAAATTCCTTGCATTAATTATAACAAAGGTTTTAGGAAGATGAAGGGTAATTTTTCTGGAAAGGTGATTAAGGAGTATGTGGGGTTAAGGTCAAAAATGTACGTATTTTTGAGCCCAAAAGAAACCTTAAAAAACAAAAGGAATATTCCGTGTTGTGCAGTCAAACATTCTATGACAAATACAAAGAAAATTGTTTGACATAAGTTTTCTCATGACAACGTAAAATGCGATCTAATTACATGAAATCAACACAATTTTTGTAACAAAGAAGTCATTTGAAGAACAAACCAAAAACGTGTGTTTGTTTAAACCCGGTTTTATTGCATATGGCATTATAGAACCCTAAAAAAATTAAAGCGGGAAATGTGTTGGCGGGGGTTTTCTGCGTTTTCCTTTACAAAAGATTTTGAGGAGTGGTTGTTTTGTTTTTGGGCGTTTCTCGTAAAAAAATACAGGGGGTTTATCTTTACAATTTTTTTTATTTTTGGATCAAAACCCCCAACTGGATCGGTTGCCCCGATGCGAGTGTCCCCCTCTGCTTCCCCCGGTAAATAAAGGTACCTTACTTTTAAACCAAACGTAATAGTTTGCTGGTTGTACTGGAGTCTTCAGCAACATTTATTGTTTTTTCTTTTGATTGCTTGTACTGGTTTTAGTCCTTTAAATTCTTCATTATATTCATTGCGCGCAAAACTGAGGGCAGTCTTCTAACCCATTCTGTGTTGCGAGAATTGTCAATCAGCTCTCTGTGATACTGGTAAGAAAAAAGTCTTTCAGCTGACTGTTTGTTAAAGTTTTTGACTAAAGCCTGTGATCTATGAACTCCTGGGAATGCCTCTTTTAATGGTAACTCTATGTTTCAACAATAATTGATTCACTTGGCCTTTAAATTCTTTTCCATCATCGACTTGAATCATGCGAGGATAAGTTAAGGGGCCTCGTTGGTATATCAGTTGTATGGCAACAGCAACAGCAGAAGCACTCTTTTGTGTTAATGGTTCCGCATCTTTGTATCTTGAAGCCATGTCAATGACTGTGAGTGCGTACTTAAATCTTTTTCGTCTAATCGTATCAGAGGGTAAATATAGAAGATCCATTTGATGGGTGCCGTTTGGAGTTGTATTGACAAAGTGTGGTCTCTGTATTCGTCTAGGTGCAGGTAAATAAATTTGCCAAATCGCTTGTTTAGATAACCATTCTTTCGCTGTTTGTTCGCTAACTCCCGCTGCTTGGCTTAGCTTTTTGATTGCTGTTATTCCCTTCCAATATCCTTTTGGCGAATAATAGATTTTGTTCATTTTTTATTCAGCCAATATTATGCGCAACAAAATACACGATAGTCATGCCAACGGCAATAAACGCGATTTCTGCATCTTTTGTTTTTCTGATGGATGATAAAAGTCACTGAATTTTGGTGGGGCAATGTCTGGATTGGTTTGCCCGTTACAAGATAATATTCTTTTATTGCTTGATCAACATCTTTAAATGTGTAAGCTGCATGTCCTGTTTTTTCAGTGTGTTATTAATAAAATCTAACTGCTAAATTCTCTGCTTTTCATAGTGATCTTGTGCTGCAGCTAGTTGCTCCACAGCTTTGTTATGTCTTTTTCTCTCGCCGTCATCCCGTAGTTTACTAAACGCGTAATTACTTCCGCTGAAAGCAAGCGCATTCACCACAGCGCCGCCTATCATCATTACGAGTGAAGCCATTTTTTATAAATGTATTTTTTTACATATTTATATTCTCTGGAATTATTCCTTGCTTAACTAGAAAATCTTTCGTAGCGAGCGAAGCTGTAATAATAGCGATTAACTTTGCTGAATCCTCAAAGTCTAGTTTGCCAAGATCTGCCGGTTTTATTTTTAACAGGCTTTTACCAAGCATTGAGTATCCTACACTTAGACCTCCAATAACAGCAGAATGGTATACTAGGTTGGCGACAGTTTTTTCGGTGCTCATTTTAAAAAATAAAATAATTATAATTAATAAAAAACATGAACAGCGATGATCTGCTAGAGCTACAGAGCGGCCTACACTGTCTTGGACTTACAAAAGAAGAAGTTGATGATCAAGCTATTATGCCCAAAAAGGAGAGGTTGTATTCTTTGGCAGCATGTGGGAAAACAAAACAGTTCCTTGGAACTGAATTCAGCATAGAACAGATTCAACAGATGTCGCCACAAGACATTATAAAGTATCACAACAGGTATGAAGCGCAGCTGGGGTCTAGAATGGTAAAAAGTGTGGGGCAAACGGTTCTTAGTTTGTACACTAAACTAGTCAGTAGATTTGCTCCCATTGATTCTGAACAAGATCTTACGTATGATTTAATGCAAGATCCAGTTTTAAACAAAGTCATTAGAGTCTCTAAGCTGTGATCTATATTACAGATTTGGAACATTGTTATCGCCGTTAATCATAGGATTAATTACTTTTATCATATAGATTTTATTTCCCTTCAAAATGAACGAGTCGGAAAATCAGCAGAATCAGGAAACATTGAATCAGAAAACACTGAATCAAGTCGAGAAAGTGACCAGTAAACATCCTGGGCGTGTTGCAGCAGGGAAAAGAGTAGCAGAGTTAAACAGACAAAGAAAATTAAGTTACAATCACAGAATATAACTCATAATGAAAACATAACACCGCCAACGCCAACAGTTGATCCAATGCCAGCTCCAAAACAAGAGCAAGTTAATTCAAGGGCACCAAAGTTTTCATAGAATATTGAACTTAAAACTGTTGCCATTTTTGGCGCCATTGCTGCTGCTGGGGGCAGTTATTACGGTTATAAAATATATAACCAATGGCAACAAAAACAAAAGCAGCCAAAAAAATCTGAACCACTAAATACAGAAGAAGACACAGCACGTCAGCACCGCCAATAACAAAAAATCATTTTGATCCATTTAAAATGCAATAATATTTTAAGAACTTAAATTTAAATTTTTTGATAAAACATGGCGGATTATTATTTGTTTAAAATGATGGAGTCAATAAATAAAGACATGGAGTCTATAAAAGACATTTCCATAGACCAGAATTGTAATCAATGCGGTTGCTTAGGATGTAAAAACTTCATTAAAATCTATGCTAACCGATCTCACGCCAAGAACGCTGAGCAAGACATCCTCACGATGACGCGTTTTTTGAGGCGTGTGTGTACTATATTAGACATCTACTATTTAAGATAAAAACATAGATTGTATTTTTTTTTTGATAATTATAAGATAACTTGAATAAGAACTTAGTTGTACTTAAAGGGCAACTTAATTACAATCTTGAGGTAACTTAATTAAGAACTTAATTAAGAACTTAATTAAGAACTTAATTAAGAACTTAATTAAAAACTTAATTAAGAACTTAATTAAGAACTTGAGGATGACTTAAGTAAGAACTTAGAAGTGACTTAAGTGTGTGCATGCATGGGGTGGGGGTGGGTAGGGTGGGGTGGGGGGTTTGCATGCGTGGGGTGGGGGGGTGCATGCGTGGGATAGGACAAAACACACAAACACCAACAAACAAACAAGAAGTGAAACTACTAGGGCCACTTCTTGCTTTGTGACTAAACAGGTTGTGTCCCACGCGCAACCTCAATCAACTCCAAGTGATCACAGTAGGGTCGTTTGGCCTAGTTTGTCGCTGAGCTTTGCAGGTGCGCTTTGCAGTCAAGCGATCACAGTAGGGTCGTTTGACCTAGTTTGCCGCCGAGCTTTGCAGGTGCTGACGTCATTGGCGGCAAGCGATCACAGTAGGGTCGTTTGGCCTAGTTTGCTGCTGTGCTCCTCTTTTCTCAACCAGGCTTGCAACTGGCTTTGGCAGAGTTACAGCAGTTACTGCTGTAGCCGAGCTTTTTATGGCGGCTCTAATCGCCAGTAGTAGTACATCCGTCATTGTATTTTTGGAGCATTTATATGAAGATAGTGCTGGCCACACACTACTCCTCTCCATACTGGTAGATGTACTAAGGTCTGCCTATCCCTATCTAATTTTGCCAAAACCCCCGAAAATTGTTATCCAGTTGCATAAGTTCAATGATAGTTTGACGCTTGCTACACAGTTCATTTATACTGATTCCTAGCTTGTGAAATTTAGGATAGTTATAAAAAACACCCAGAAAGTTGAATAAGTTTTCTAGCATACGAATCAGACATGTTTACCTCCGCCTTAAGAAATGAACGCCATGTTTGATGCGTCTTTGTTCTTTTAAACATGGCTTTAGCTGTCTCAAGCCAGTGACCAACAATCAATGCGTGATGGATTGTTTTGCTTCGGCCAACTTTCAACAATGCAGCGCCATTTCTTAGATAAGGAGCCATCTCATCGATAGTCAAAAACCTATTGAAATCAGCTATATCTTGGTCAACAATATTGCCTACAACGTTTTCATTTTCTTGAACCAACAAGCCTTTAAGATAGTCGTCCATTTCCAAAGCAGTCAGTTCGTTTTTTTCTTTTCCCCCACCTTCTAGAAAAGCAATGCTTCTTTTCGGTTTAACTGGTAAAGAACATGCTTCACCTAGTTCCTTTTTTGACAAATACTCTAACATGCTAGTGAAGTAAACCTTGTAATCTTCAATAGCGAGAGCCTGTTCATCAGTAAACATGTTAGCCATTTTAAAATAAAACCCAGTCGGAGCACAGCCAAAAACCCACCTTCTTGTGCAGCGGCCTGAGAAAGAATGACGAAAACCGGTCTTACCACGTGACAGCCTCAAAGTGGCATGTGTCACGTGACAGTCTAGAACATTCGCTGATGCAATATGTCAGTGCGCCAGGCCCAGTAAGCACGCGAGGTGTGTTTTATTGATTTTTTGGTCGCAGTTTGTAAACGGGCCGTGCGCAAACGCAGGCCGCTTGTCTGCGCTAGCCGTAAATTAAGTGATCAGGTTTCAGCCTCGTGTCAGCCTGTCTGTTATACAAAGTTTTGTAGGTAGAAATTAGTCAGAATAAGTGTGTGGATTTTATGTCAAAAATATAAC
>CM031609.1:88366153-88396153 GCA_018398815.1 Conus ventricosus
ATGGGTCCATTCAATGCACTCTAATGTTGTTGACATTCAATTGCAACCATTGAAATGAGTTGAATGCAACCATTGAGTTTCTGGCTTTAGTGTTCTTGTTGTTGGCTGAAGCAAAAAGTGGTCACGTGTCATGAGTGTCACGGACAGGGTCAGTAACGAGTGTGTCCCCCACGAGCGTTGATAACAGCCTGACATCTGGCGGGCATGGAGTGGATCAGACGGTTGACGGTGGCCATGTTGACATTGTTCCAGATCTGCCTCAGTGCCTGCTCTAGCTGACGGGCTGTGGTTGGCCTCGGTTGAACAGCATTCAGCTCCCGTTTGAGATGGTCCCAGAAGTGTTCGATAGGGTTCAAATCAGGGCTCAGCGAGAGCCACTGCAGAGCTCTTATGCCCTGTTGCTGCAGGAAGTCTGTGGTGACTCTGGCAGTGTGTGGACGAGCATTGTCCTGCTGGAGAGTGAGGTGGCCGTGCTGCTGGAAGTGGGGCACAACAACGGACCTCAACACCTGGTCAATGTATCGTTGCGCAGTAACGCCATTTCCGCGACCAGGGCCAATGTCTAGGAAAACAATAGGCCCAACAAGCTGGTTGAGGCTGATTCCTCCCCATACCATCATGCTTGCACCTCCCCAAGTGTTGATCTCGTGGACGTTGTTGTTGTCATACCTCTAGTTGCACCTCCTCCACACCCGGATTCGGCCATCAGCATGATGAACACAGTATCGGCTCTCATCCGTGAAGAGGATGCCCCTCCATTGCCGCCAGTTCCAGTTCCGGTGTTGCTGGGCCCATTGCAGTCGTTGTTGCCTATGTCTTGGAGTAAGAACAGGTCGCCTTACGGGACGGCAGCAGTGCAGGTGATGTTCTGTTAATCGACGCCGCACAGTTTCACCAGAAATTGGTGTACCATGCCTGCCAATGGTGTTTCTGGCCGTTTCCGTTGCATACGTGAATGGCTCATGCAGGTGATGGCGGTGAATCGCCCGATCTTGTCGCGCAGTCTTTACACGGGGTCTGCCGGTTCATGGGTTGTCCCGAGCGTCGCCATTTGCCTGGAACCTGGCCCACAAACGACCAATTGTAGAAACAGCCATGCCAAACGCAGCTGCGACTTGTGCAGCACGGTTTCCGGCTTGGAGTCGCCCAATGGCTCTTTGTCGATGGCGCTCAGTCTTGGCATTCTGGTCATGTGGAAGTGATTGCTTCGCCAGGGCGTAACAGCCTGGGTTTTTATTACTAGTGATGTGTGGATACTGTTCAGCGAAAAAAGATTTACATGACTTTGCATTCGCCTTGCACATGCAAAAACGCGCTTCCACGTTCATGGCGCCCGTGTGAGCTCATTTCTAGTGACACTGACCTGATTTGCACGTGCTGCACACTAGGTCTAATGCTGACTCCTGACCGCACGGAATATATGGTCACAGTGCACCTACAGTGCCATTAATTATATTCACCCCTACCTACCCCTCCATTTGCGTTTCTTTCATTATATATATATATAATATATATATATATATATATATATATATATATATATATATATATATATATATATATATATATATATATATATAATAATAATAAACAGTATAAAAAATGTCCTTAAAAAATCTGAAAAAGTTCAACCCCTTGGGGAGCAACATTTGTTAAAAATATTATTAAAATGAAGTGCTAAAATTCATCTACAAGCTTGTTTCAAGATATGTCTCTCTCCTCAGGATGACTTTTTTGTGCCTACAAGCTTGTTTCAAGATATGTCTCTCTCCTCAGGATGACGTTTTTGTGTCTACAAGCTTGTTTCAAGATATGTCTCTCTCAAAAAAAGTGATCCTGAGGAGAGAGACATATCTTGAAACAAGCTTGCAGAAGAATTTTAGCACTTCATTTTAATAATATTTTTAACAATATAATATATATATATTTTATATATATATATATATATATATATATATATATATATATATATATATATATATATATATATATATATATATATATATAAGTTCAAATTTTTGTCATGTCATTACTATACTTACGGAAGAATTGTTAGCCTGTACTTGTTTTCCCCCACTACTTAATTTTTCAGCGTTATAGTGTTCGGTCAATCAGTGGGAGATTGCATCTCTTTGGATATTTATGTAAGGTTGTTCTGCACAATTCTTAGCCACTGACAATGCTTGGATTATTAAATAGCAGAGCTGACCACTCAGATTGTTCCATATCTTTTGATCTTCCTTGCATCCTTGACTGGATCCTCAAGCATAGGCTCAAAGATCGTCCTCTACATGTTATATTGTTTGCATAATGTTTTTGGTTTTTCAGCAACATTATTCCTCTTGCTTCATTTTGCTACCATCTGCTGGCTTCTTTGGGGGTGCTGTTGGATTCTTTTTTGAACCGTTGGTGGTGAGAACACCACAGAATTATGGACTGTGATGTGTCTCTATTTGACACCAAGAGCACAGCCACGATCAGCTGTGTCTCCCTGATGAGTCCGATCCACAGGACGAAAGGCCTAGGTGAAGGCCATATGAATAGATCTGCCTTCCGGAGGGATTATGATGGTTCCCTCATGCAGCTAATGAAGTGTTTTCATATTTATAACATATTTTCTTAATTTTGTGTTCCACGTTTCTCCATCTTCAACTTGCTTTTAATATATATATATATATATATATATATATATATATATATATATATATATATATATATATATATATATATATATATATATATAACAAACTAATAAATTCAAGGATAAGTACCGCACCGTTCCAGCAACCTACAGAGCTGCTTGGTGTTGCAATGACTGCAAGAAATATTGAATTATAATGTTTATAATTCAATATAAAATATATATATATATATATATATTATATATATATATTTATATATGCGTAGATCTCACATCAAGAACAACATCGGGACTCTAGTCACGCAACATTTCAACCTGCCCAACCACACCCTAGCTAACATGAAATGCATGGTGATAGAAAAAGGTTTTTCAGATAGCCACACGCACAGAATTTGTAGGGAAAAATCCTGGATAAGCAAATTGAAAACTCTCCATCCTTTCGGACTCAAGTCACTACAATAACTGTTCATGTTCTACGCCGCTTAACTATTTTTGCCTCCTCTACCGAAATTTCCCCCCCCCCCCCTTTTTACCCCCCCCCCCCCCCCCCACACACACACAACACACGCACACACACACACACACACACACACACACACACACACACACACACACACACACACACACACACACACACACACACACACACACACACACACACACTCACACACACACCACACACACACACACACACATACATACCCCCACACACACAAACTCACTCACACTCACTCACACTAACACACTCTCATATACGCACACACTCCCACACGTGTGTGACGCGCGCACGCTTTTACACACACTTGCTCAGCCCCTCTTCCTCTTACTATAACATCCCTTTGCTCCCCTTCCATTTGAAAAAATTGCCTTGTACGTGCAATCCTTTTCCTTTTTAGCTTCTTGTTTTAAGTCAGTAAATTTTATTCACGTTCTTTTTATGTACAAATGTTGTGTGACTCGCCGGCTAGTCAATTCACCACTGAGGAAGGCATTAAAGCCGAAAATTTTGGAAATCTTTTTATCTTGTCTGTTGTGGTTTTTAAACTATCTGTTTTAAACAATTATGAAAAGCCTCAAAGAATCGGCAACGATCCAGACAAGAAATCACATCCTCCATTGTGTGTCTCCTGTTGTGCTGTTCGCTTCAAGTTTATTACTGATCTTCTCTGCATCCTTCACTGGATCCAGCACAATGGAGACAGCCCTTGACTGCAAGGTGCTCATCACTAGAAGTGTGGACAGACTGGTGAGGTACGAGTCACACGTGCATTTCCTTACTTGTTGTCTGAATCATCGAGTAACACCCAAAGGTATGATACTCAATTTCGGCCATGATGCTTTGCCTAAAGTGCCTTTCCTACACGTTTCGATTAACAGTATATTAACTGCTGCCAGTGTGGACATTGTAAGGGCGTGTAGGAACACTTACAAGATGCTTGTCGACAAAGAAAGATCATCTCTTGACGACATGTTTTACCACCTTTTTAAGAGCGTGATTTTTTTTTTACCTTCGAAGGAATTCTTTGATTCAAATACCACCTGTACTGTGCCAAAAGGAAATTCTACATCAAGAAAAAACATTGGAAACTGGAAACCTTGCTGCACGCTAGAAATTCCAAACTAGTAGATTCTCCTGTGACTGAAATTGAAAGGACTAACACACGTGGAGCAAGAAGGTTCAAGAGAAATTACAAGGTAGTGTCTGATGATAAAGTGTTAGACAGAAAGTTAGTCGTTAATCTTTCCAATGAAAAGCTGACGGACGAACAGATGAGTGTCCTGTCCTTGGGTCCCAAGTTCTGCCCCACCCTCGATCCCTGGACCACGGCCAACTGTGTGACGAAGCCTGCAGAAAACTTCGCTTGAAGGAACTTTTCTATGACCCCGACGCCCCTTCAGACACTGAACCCCCTCCGAAATTCTACAAGCCTACAGAATTCGTGCCACCCAAAGGAAGCTAAAAAGAACTGGACATTTTTTGTGACACTGTACTTAGCCGCGTTGAAAACTTCAAAACACCTAAACCCAAATTTGACAATCTGGCCTTTAGTGAACGTTTAGCAGTGAAGAACTCCGCCAACTTGTGATGAATAGAACTATCCGTATAAATATGGCAGACAAGGTGGGACAGTCGTTGTGCAAAATACAGATGACTATATAAATGCAGCTTACAGACTTTTAAACAACGCTGACCATTACTGTGCAGTAGACAAAGACCCTACCACCCAGATAGCGAAAACTTCCAATTATATTGTCAATAAATTACTAGATACAGGTGTAATCGATACCAACACCTCTAAATGGGCAATCAATGACATGAAATCCGTTCGCACCCCTCTATTTTATCACCTCAAGATTCACAAGTCCTTACAGCAGCCCCAGGTAGGCCCATTGTTTCAGGGGTGGGGGGCCCTACGGAAAAACTCTCAGCATTAGTAGACCACTGGCTACGTGATATCGTTGCTTCTCTCCCCAGTTACATCCAAGACACCACTCATCTGTTAAACACCATCGAAGAATGGAATTTAAAATATGGACCCTTTCCCAACCTGATTTTGGTAACAATAGATGTAGTGGGACTCTATTCCAACATACCACAGGATGAGCTAAAAAAATGCAGTTGAGTATTATCTTAATCTAAAACCTGATCCCAGCATACCTCCCACTGACGCGCTTCTAGAAATTATGAATCTTGTTTTGGAAAATAATTACTTTATCTTTGAAAACCGTATATATCACCAAATTTCAGGAACAGCCATGGGGACTCCCATGGTTCCCACTGTGGCCAATCTGTTCATGGGGAGGTTTGAAACAGAATTTCTTTCTAACAGCCCCGTTCCTGTGTTCAGCACTTCTGGAAAAGATTTATAGACGACATACTGCTACTCTGGACAGGGCCCCAGACTGATCTACAAACATTCCTGACGTATATCAATACAGTTCATCCCACCATTACATTCACTCACAATACCTCTGTTGACCAACTTCCTTTCCTTGGTGTTTCCTTATACTTAGAGAATGCCTTTATCCAAACAGATCTGTACACTAAACCCACTGATGCACATGCTTATTTACACTACAAGTCTAGCCACCCCCCTCACTGCAAAAAAAGAATTTACCCTACAGTCAGTTTTTGAGAATCAGACGTATATGCTCTACACCAGAAAATTTCATCACCCGCTCAGAGCAGATGTTCGAATTTCTCATACTAAGAGGCTACAAACCCCAAACTTTACGCACTGCTCTTGAAAAGGCTAAAACGACACCCAGACATGATACTCTTATTTACAAACCTAAGCTGTCCAACCCTAGAACACCCGTTATTGTCACTCATAACCCTAGCAACCCCCTCTCCGTCATTGGTTTAAAGAATTATATCAGACAGTTTTCACCAGTGACAAACTTAAACAGGCCATACCTCACCCACCAATCCTAGGAGAAAGAAACAGCCGTTCTCTCAAAGACTTGCTTATGCTCTCAGCCCTCCCCATCAAATTAAATCCAAAAGACCCTAATGGTTTTTTCAAATGTTCCAACAAATGTATTATTTGTAGAGAGCATGCCTTGGAATCCACCAATTTCATTAGCCACCGGACCAAAGAAACATTTACTGTAAGACACCATATTGACTGTCAAACCAATAAAATCATTTATCTCTTGTTCTGCGAACTCTGTCAGAATTCTCAATACATTGGTGAAACAAAAAATTCACTCAGAAAACGTTTCTATCTGCATAGATCTCACATCAAGAACAACATCGGGGAAACTAGTCACGCAACATTTTAACCTGCCCAACCACACCCTAGCTAACATGAAATGCATGGTGATGGAAAAAGGTTTTTCAGACAGCCACACTCACAGAATTTGTAGGGAAAAATTCTGGATAAGCAAATTGAAAACTCTCCATCCTTTCGGACTCAACTCACTACAATAACTGTTCATGTTCTACGCAGCTTGACTCCTTTTGCCTCCCTCTACCGAAATTTCCCCCCCCCCCCCTTTTTAACCCCCTCCCCCCCCACACACCACACAACACACACACAACACACACACACACACACACACACACACACACACACACCACACACACACACACACACACACACACACACACATACACACACACACACACACACACACACACACGCACAAACTCACTCACACTCACTCACACTAACACACTCTCATATACGCACACACTCCCACACGTGCGTGACGCGCGCACGCTTTTACACACACTTACTCAGCCCCTCTTCCTCTTACTATAACGTCCCTTTGCTCCCCTTCCATTTGAAAAATTTGCCTTGTACGTGCAATCCTTTTCCTTTTTAGCTTCTTGTTTTAAGTCAGTGAATTTTATTCACGTTCTTTTTATGTACAAATGTTGTGTGACTCGCCGGCCAGTCAATTCACCACTGAGGAAGGCATTAAAGCCGAAAATTTTGGAAATCTTTTTATCTTGTCTGTTGTGGTTTTTAAACTCTCCTGATGACAGCGCAACACGCTTGAAACAATTTGTAGATAGTTTTAAGATTCCTCTTTTAACTTGTTTTAACTAATGTTGCTCCCCAAAGGGTTGAGCACTTAAAAAATTTAGAAATAGAGTTTGTTTCTTACCGCCAATGACATTGACAAACAAAGCACATGACAAGACACGATGCATTTCAACCACTTGGGTCTTCTTCAGGCGAAAAAATAAATCACATCAAACATTTGGGACAGTACAAACAAAGAACGAAAAACGAAAAAAAGAACGAAAAATGACTCATCATTGTTGTCCATGTGGGAGAATAGCCCGTAAGCGGAAATGACATGGGGGATTATGGGATGAGGAAAAGGGGGGGGGGGGGGTTGCGTAGGGGGAGGTGTGTGTGTGTTGTGATATGATAGGGTTGTGTGTCTAGTTTATTGGGATGGTGTGATATCTTTGTGATGTTTGTGGTAATGGTGGATAGATAATAATGGTAAGGGGAAAAAAAAAGGGGGAGGGGGGTTGAAAAAAAAAAGTTTGGGTGAATAAAATAAATGATTTCGTTGGGTGATGAAAGAGTAGTGGTAGTTATGCGTGGGTAGTTGAGAAGGTGTGTGGGTAATGTTAGGGAGGGAAGGGGATGGAAGGTAAATGGGTGATAAGGTATGATCGGGGGGGGGGGGGAGGGGGGGGGAAGAAAAAAGGGGGAGAATGGGGGGGGGGGGGGGGTAATGTGGTTGTTTGTGGGGGGGGGGGGGAAGGGGGGGCGGGAGAAGGAGAGCTCATATCTCATCATCCACTATGGGGTGGGGGGTGGGGGGAGGTTCATATAAATGGTGTTGTTTTAAAAAAGTGAACAATGCTGTGGGATGAAAAAAAAAAGGTAAAGTGGGGGGGGGGGGGGGGGGGGTGGTTGGGATTTAAGGGGAAGGATAAAACAAAATTAAGATTTAAATAGATGGAGGGTGGCTGTAACTACTGTATGAAGTGAGTGAAGGGGATGTGGTGGTGGTGTATGTATGTGTGTGTGTATGTGTGTGTGTTGGTAGGGGATATTGCCAATTGATGTGGAAGTGGTGGGTATGTGTGTTTGGTTATTGTTGGATATTGATGCCTTGGGGGTGTTAGTGTGCCCAGTTTGGCAATGAGATGGGACTCTTGAGTTGTGCGTTCAAAGCTGTCACTCTGTGACTGCCAGAGTGCCATAACTTTGACATGGTCGATGTTGTGTTGGGTGTGGTTGAAGTGTTAGGGCGACGGGTTTGGGTCGGTGGTGGCGGATATCAGCCAGGTGTTCAGAGATGCGTGTTTCAAGTGTGCGTGATGTTTTCCCTATGTAGATCTTGCCACACAGCTGGCAGTGGATGGCATATATAATGTTGCGGCTCTGACATGAGAATGTGCGTTTGACTGTGAAGGAGTCTTTGGGGCCTTGTAAGATGGTGTCTGGTTTGGTGAGGGGGCAGATTTTGCAGTTGGGTTTAGAGCAGGGGTGAGTACCTGGTGGTGTAGCTGTGGTTCTGTTCAACTGGACCGCACGAGGAGGTCTTTGAGGTTTTTGTCACGTTTGAATGTGATCATGGGTTTGGTATGGAAGGGCGTTTGTGGTTATGTACAATGTGCCAATTGGATTTGAGGATCCTACAGATGGGGAGGGTGTGCGGGTGGTAGAGGAGGTAGGCTGTGGGTCTGTCTGTCTTGGTTGGATGCTGGGTTTCAAGAGCAGATGTTCTGGATACAGCTATGGTGTGGTGGAGTGCTGTATTGATGATGGAACTGGGGTATCCGCGGTTGGTGAAAAAATTGTGACATTTTGGCTGCTTGTATAGTGAAGTCTTCCTCGCTGGGCAGAGTCTGCGAAAACGGAGAAATTGTGAGTATGGGATGCTGTCTTTAGTGTATGGGTTGTGGGAGGATGAGTAGTCTAGGTATGCATGTGCGTCGGTGGGTTTGTAGAAAATGGAGTTTTGAGTAGGCCTTCTTCAAGGGAGATGGTGATGTCTAGGAAGTTGACCGACTGCGAAATGGTGTAGGTAAGTCGGATAGATGGATGGAAGGTCTGGGCAAAGTTGAGGAAGTTGAGGAGGTCTTGTTTTGGCATAGATGTGGCTCCCAGTCCATCATCTATATACCTTTTGTACAGTTCATGGTGTGGGGCCTGTGTATGTGTTGAGTAGGCGGTGTTCCAAGTGTCCCATGAAGAGGCAGGCATAGGCTGGTCCCATTTTGGTACCCATGGCAACACCACTAATTTGTGAAAATGTGTGCTTGTTGAATTGAATGTGTGCAGGGTGAGGACTAATTCAGCGAGTCTGACCAGTGTAGTGGTGGGAGGGTGTTGTTGTTTGGGGGGCCGTTGTCAAGGAAAACTGTGAGGGCTCTCAGTCCATCAGTGTGGGGGATGGAGGTGTAGAGTGACACCACGTCAAGTGTGAAGAGGAGGCTGGGTTGAAAAGTGGGGTCTGTGTTGTGCGAGTTAATCATGTTGAGTGTGTGGGTTGTGTCTTTGAGGTATGTGGGGAGGCTTTGTACTATGGGTTGAAGGAGGAAGTCTAGGTATTGCGAAATGTGTTCAGTGGGGCAGCTGCAGGCTGAAAATGGGTCTGCCAGGTGTGTTCATTTTGTGTATTTTGGGGAGTAGGTAGAGGGTGGGCTGTTTGGTGTCTGTCATAATGAGGAGTTTGGCTGTAGTGGGTAGATTGTTGAGTCTGATTTCTTCTTTGATTGAGTTAGCAATGAGTTTCTGGTGTTGAGGGAAGGGTGATGTTGTGAGTGGTGTGTAGAAATTTGTGTTGGACAGTTGTTTTTGTGCTTCTGCTATGTATTGTTGTTTGTCCCAAACTACAACTGCACCACCCTTGTCTGCTGGTTTGATGACAATGTCCTGTCGTTCTCTTAGTGATTTGAGGGCTTTTTGTTGGTTTTGTTAAAGGTTGCAGTGTCGGACAGGTTTGGATTCGATCCGGCTGATGTCTATTTTGCATGTTTTTATGTAGAGTTCAACTTCACTGGATTTGTTTGAGGGTGGTTGGCGGAGCATTGGGGTTTGAAATAGTTGAGTGAAGGTGTCGAGTTTTGGGGTGGTGGGGGCCTGGGTATGTTTTCAAGTGCTGCCATCCAACGAAGTTTCCTAAAAAAAACCTTTCCACATCAATGTGGTTCTGGTAATTGTTGGTGGTGGGTTGAGTTGGGATGAATTTAAGTCCTTTTGTTAAGACTGATCTTTCATCGTCAGAGAGGGGGAGGTTGTCAGGGATGCAGTAGACAAGATGATGGTGGTGATCAGATGTGGTAGTGGGGTCAGGATTGTGGGTTGTGGAAGCAGAGTGGTCCGGGCGAGTAGTTGTTTTGTCTGTTTTGTAATTGTGATAGTTTGTTTTGTTTGGTCTAGTTGCAGTGGTTGTAAATGAGTTGGTTGTGTGTATGGATGAGTTGTCTGAGTTTGGAGGCAGGGGCTGTGGGCATGATGATTGTTGTTTGTTGTTTGAAATGTTGGAGAAGGTTGGAGAGAGAGTTCAGGGTGAAACTGAGTGTTTTTATATGTGCCAACATGAGTTTACGACTGGCCCGGAAGAGAATCTTTTTGGTGGTAAGTGATGAGAGTGGTGTTATGGAGGTTGGAAGGGGTGTGGGAAAGTGAGAAGCCACGAGGTGTGATGTGTAGTTTAAGACATTGTTTAAGAAAGTTGAAATGGCATGCTGATTTGGTTTTCTGAAACTGTGTTTTGGCATAGCCTAGCGCGAATGGTTGGATGGGTGGTGGTAGAAACTGAATGGACCTGTAGAAGCTGGCATGGGTACGGGCGAAAATTTGTGCAGTTGGCATTGTGTTGTGGTGTTAGTTATTGTTGGGCAGGTAGTGGAACAGAGACGAGTGGGGAATCAAGAGTGCAGAATGACGATTGGAAGTTTGTAGGTGGAGGTGGAGGTGACGGAGAATGGAAGGTGGGACAGTCAAAATCAAAACAAAACAAAATGGAATCAAATGGAGGGCAGTGGGAGTGAGAAGTGGTAGTCAGCGTTCACAGGTACATGGTAGGGAGTCAAAGACGTGACGTGAAATACAACACAACAAAGGGTATCAGGGTTGACAGGTACACACACACACAAAAGGTTGAAAAGAGGACGTGAAATGCAACACAACAAAGGGTGTCAGCGTGCATAAAGATATCTAGAACAGGAGACGTGACGTAAAATAGAGTGTGGAAGACGAGACGTGGAGTACAACACGACAAAGGGTATCAGTCATTATGAAGCTCAGTAAAATTTCAAAATGGAGTGACTGATGGCGGCGAACGAAGTAAAATTTAGAAATAGAGTTTGTTTCTTACCGCCAATGACATTGACAAACAAAGCACATGACAAGACACGATGCATTTCAACCACTTGGGTCTTCTTCAGGCGAAAAAATAAATCACATCAACATTTGGGACAGTACAAACAAAGAACGAAAAACGAAAAAAAGAACGAAAAATGACTCATCCGTTGTTGTCCATGTGGGAGAATAACCGGTAAGCGGAAATGACATGAGGGATTATGGGAGAGGAAAAGGGGGGGGGGGGGGGGGGTTGCGTAGGGGGAGGTGTGTGTGTGTGTGATATGATAGGGTTTGTGTGTCTAGTTTATTGGGATGCTGTGATATCTTTGTGATGGTTGTGGTAATGGTGGATAGATAATAATGGTAAGGGAAAAAAAGGGGGGGGGGGAACTGAAAAAAAAAAGTTTGGGTGAATAAATAAATGATTTCGTTGGGTGATGAAAGAGGTAGTGGTAGTTATGCGTGGGTAGTTGAGAAGGTGTGTGGGTAATGTCAGGGAGGGAAGGGGATGGAAGGTAAATGGGTGATAAGGTATGATCGGGGGGGGGGGGGGGGGAAGGGGGGGGTGTGAGTTGAAAAAAAACAAAAAAAAAAAGGTGGAGAATGGGGGGGAGGAGAGTAATGTGTTTGTGGGGGGGGGAAGGGGGGGCCGGGAGAAGGAGAGCTCTATCTCTTCATCCACTATGGGTGGGGGGTGGGGGTGGGAGGTTCATATAAATGGTGTTGTTTAAAAAAGTGAACAATGCTGTGGGATGAAAAAAAAAAAAAAAGGTGACCGCACGAGGAGGTCTTTGAGGTTTTGTCACGTTTCATCATCCAACGAAATCATTTATTTTATTCACCCAAACTTTTTTTTAAGGGAAGGATAAAACAAAATTAAGATTAAATAGATGGAGGGTGGCTGTAACTACTGTATGAAGTGAGTGAAGGGGATGTGGTGGTGGTGTATGTATGGTGTGGTGTATGTGTGTGTGTTGGTAGGGGATATTGCCAACTGATGTGGAAGTGGTGGGCATGTGTGTTTGCTTATTGTTGGACATTGATGCCTTGGGGTGTAGTGTGCCCAGTTTGGCAATGAGATGGGACTCTTGAGTTGTGCGTTCAAAGCTGTCACTCTGTGACTGCCAGAGTGCCATAACTTTGACATGGTCGATGTTGTGTTGGGTGTGGTTGAAGTGTAGGGCGACGGGTTTGGGTCGGTGGTGGCGGATATCAGCCAGGTGTTCAGAGATGCGTGTTTCAAGTGTGCGTGATGTTTCCCCTATGTAGATCTTGCCACACAGCTGGCAGTGGATGGCATATATAATGTTGCGGCTCTGACATGAGAATGTGCGTTTGACTGTGAAGGAGTCTTTGGGGCCTTGTAAGATGGTGTCTGGTTTGGTGAGGGGGCAGATTTTGCAGTTGGGTTTTAGAGCAGGGGTGAGTACCTGGTGGTGTAGCTGTGGTTCTGTTCAAACTGGACCGCACGAGGAGGTCTTTGAGGTTTTTGTCACGTTTGAATGTGATCATGGGTTAAAAAATTGTTTTAGGCATTTTAATATACTGATCTATGTTTATATATATATATATATATATATATATATATATATATATATATATATATATATATATAGAAAACACTGAACTCAATCTCTGGAAAAAACACATATGAAGTAATACAATGGTTCAAAAAACTCAATAAACAAGAAAATGCAGTTTTTATAAATTTTGACATAGTAGATTTCTACCCATCTATAGACGAAAAGCTACTAACTAAAGCTATAAATTCGCCAACAAGTACACAGAAATATCAGGGTCAGAAATGGAAATCATTTTCCACACAAAGAAAACTTTACCGCACAGTAAAAATGAAACCTGGATTAAGAACACAAGCAGGAACTCAACTTTTGATGTCACAATGGGATCATATGATGGTTGCCGAAACTTGCGAACTTGTCGGACTATTCATGTTATCCAACATTAAAAAAAAACCTTGGAAAACAAACTGGACTGTACAGGGATGACGGCCTTGCCGCTCTGAATGACAACCCTAGGAATATTGAAAATAAGAAAAAAGAATTGTGTAAAATTTTCCACAACCAAAACTTAAAAATCACAATAGAAGCAAACAAAAATATAGTGAACTATTTAGACATAACGTTAGACCTCAACCAATACACATATAAACCATACAAGAAACCAAATGATACGCCTGTCTATGTAAACGTCAAAAGCAATCACCCACCCTCCATACTGAAAACAATACCCAAAAGCATATATAAAAGACTATCCAATTTGTCATGTAACAAAACAGTATTCAACAATGCTACAGCGGAATACTAAGAGGCGTTACATAAAAGTGGCTACAATTACAAACTACGATACGATCCAGACAATGATACAAAAAGATGCAGAAAGAACAGGAAAAGGAATATCATATGGTACAACTCCCCATATGATGCAAGAGTTAAAACAAATGTAAGGAAATAATTCTTTAAAATCTTGACATCATCTTTCCCAAAAGACCATATATTATTTAAGATATTCAACAAAAACAACATCAAATTATCATATTCATGTATGCCGAATCTTAAAAATGTCATCGATTTAGCAAACAAAATGAAAAACAGCACAGAGAAAAGGAGGGTAACGAAAGGAAATTTTGTAACTGTACCAAAAAAGAACAGTGTCCCCTAAACAACGAATGCCTTTACAACAACATTGTGTACCAAGCCACTGTAACATCAGAGAACACAAAAGAAACATATGTAGGTATCATTGAAAATCAATTCAAAACTAGATATGCAAACCACAAACAATCATTCAACAAATAAAGATATAAAAACCAAACAGAATTGAGTAAATGCATTTGGAAACTTAAAGATAAAAACATAGACTACAACATATCTTGGAAAATCTTAAAAAGAGCAGCACCATACAACAATATTTAAAAAATGTATTCCATGCCTTACAGAGAAATACATTGTACTATGTAAACCACAGTTGGCAACTCTAAAAGGTAGAACAGAAATGGTTAACAATTGCAGACACAGATGGAAGTTCCTATCAGTGAATAAAACCAACACCTGAGAAACACATGTAGCACGGGAAAAAAAACACAGCAAGCCAGCTAGATATATATATATATATATACGTGGCACTTGCTATACAAGCTCATCAGATCCTGACGACCGCACAGCGTGAAACAAATTTGTAGATGTTTTAGCAGCTTGATTTTAACTTGCTTTTAATATAACAAATGTCGCTCCCACTGTGGTTGAGCACTGTTTTTAGGATTGCGCTGATCCACAGTACTATACTCTCTCTCTCTCTCTCTCTCTCTCTCTCTCTCTCTCTCTCTTTCTCTCTCTCTCTCTCTCTCTCTCTCTCTCTCTCTCTCTCTCTCTCTCTCTCTCTCTCTCTCTCTCTCTCTCTCTCTCTCTCTGTATATATATTGACGATAGCCAAGCTCCTTGAAACAAATTTGTAGATAATTTTAGCACTCCTTTTAATACTTGTTTTTATACTCTCTCTCTCTTCTCTCTCTCTCTCTCTCTCTCTCTCTCTCTCTCTCTCTCTCTCTCTCTCTCTCTCTCTCTCTCTCTCTCTCTCTCTCTCTCTCTCTAAGTCCGAATCTTTGTCATGTCATTATTATAATGACAGAAGAATTGTTAGCCTGCACTTGTTTTCCCCCACTACTTAATTTTTCAGCTTTATATTGTTCGTTCAATCAGTAGGAGATTGCATCTCTTAGGAGATCCAAGTAAGGCTGCTCTGCACAATTCTTAGCTGCTGACAATGCTTGGGGTATTAAACAGTAGAGCTGACTACTCAGACTGTTCCATATCTTTTGATCTTCCTTGCCTCCTATTTTCAGCAACGTTTTATACCTCTCCACTCTTTCGTTTTGTTTCATTTACTACCCTTCGCTGGCTGCTTTGAGGGTGCTGTTGGATTCTTTTCTGAAATCTCGGTGGCGAGAACACCACAGAATTATGGACTGTGGTGTGTCTCTATTTGACACCAAGAGCACAGACATAATTAGCTGTGTCTCCCTGATGAGTCCGATCCACAGGACAAAAAGCCTAGGAGCAGGCAATATGAATAGATCTGTCATCCAGAGGGATTACGATGGTTCCTCATGCAGCTAATGAAGGGTTTTCATATTGATAACATATTTTCTTAAATTTATGTTCCAAGTTTCTTCATCTTCAACACCCCGACCCTTTTCTTTCTTATATATACAATTATAAACAAAGCTTGCTCTTATGTCTTAGATTGAAGAAATAAGGGGAGATAAGCATTCATATCTGCAGTGGTAGATAATTCTGCCTACGAACAGTATGTGCTTGAGTGGGTGAATGGGGAAAAAATAAAATAAATGCTTCTCAAAATGAGCCTTCAGCAAGCTTATATATATATATATATATATATATATATATATATATATATATATATATATATATATATATATATATATATATATATAATATCAGTATATTTAAAATGCCTAAAACAATTTTTTAAGTGCTCAACCCCTTGGGGAGCAACATTAGTTTAAAACAAGTTAAAAGAGGAATCTTAAAACTATCTACAAATTTGTTTCAAGCGTGTTGCGCTGTCATCAGCTGTGATGACAGCGCAACACGCTTGAAACAAATTTGTAGATAGTTTTAAGATTCCTCTTTTAACTTGTTTTAAACTATATATATATATAAATATATATATATATATATATATATTCAATTATAAACAAAGCTTGCTCTTATGTCTTATATTGAAGAAATAGGGGGAGATAAGCATTCATATCTGCAGTGGCAGTTAATACTGCCTAACTAACAGTATGTGCTCAAGTGGGTGGATGGGGGAAAATAAAAAAAAAATGCTTCTGAAAATGAGCCTTCAGCAAGCTTATAATCTCCAATAGAGAGCAAACTCACTAACACCTAACTCCTGGTCATATACCGATATTTCGAAACCTGGGTGTTTCTCCTCAGTGACCGCGGAAAGTGGTAATTTGACTCCTCTGCCTTTTCAGTTTTAAGAAGAAAACTAGCCCAGAAAAGGCTGGTGTGCAATACCGTAGTATCTTTGTTGAGTTTTCAAAAAAAACCTACCAAAGGTGCCACCTAAGAAGCAAAAGAAAATCATGAAAGAACAAAACAAGCTACATTTTCTTGTGAAAAGTAGAAAATATAAAAAGATAACCTCTCAAGACACAAGTGCTGAGGGCCAGTTCTTGGAATGAATCCGCAAGGGACTAAATTACAAAAAACTAATAAACTCCAAGGATAAGTACTGAGCACCATTCCAGCAACTTACAGAGCAGCTTGGTGTTGCAATGACTGCAAGAAATATTCAATTATAAACAAAGCTTTGTCTTATGTTTAGAAGAAATAGGGAGAGATCAGCATACATATCTGCAGTGGTAGATTATTCTGCCTAACTAAAAGTATGTGCTTGAGTGGGTGAGTGGGGAATAATCAATGCTTCTCAAAAATGAGCATTCAGCAAGCTTTTAACCTCCAAGGGGGAGAAAATCTCCAATGGGGAGGAAACTCACAAACATATAACTCCTGGTCAGATACCGGTATTTCGAAACCTGATTGTTTCTACTCAGTGACCGCGGAAAGTGGTAACTTGACTCCTCTGCCTTGGAGACTACAAGCGTGCTGTAGAGGTGTCTGTGTGTGTGCTAGGGTGGGGGAGGTCTTTGGCGATTTGCCAGATAATGAACGCCACCTCTTATCGCCAAGCGATGCATGTGAAGCATGAAATGTCAATCCATTCTGTCTTTTTAGCAAATCTAACAGCCTTGATACGTAATCGTAGCAAACACAACACCACAGAAAAGAGGTAGAAGCCTTGATTATCACAGGAATCAGAGATGTAAATCTCTACGATGTGAATGAAGACTAATGACTTCCAGACCAACTCATCCGTGGGAACCAAAGAAGGACACCCCTGTCCTGAACAAATGCCACTCACAAAATGATTGCAATTCTTCGCCACACCAAGACCACAGCTCCTGCCAACACAACTCACCTTTGTACTGTTGCAGGACAGAAGCTTTAGAGTCACCTTGACACTGTTGTAGCACAGAACGCACATGATGGATACTGAACGAACACTGCCTAACAACCTGCTAATCAGAACGTCATATCCATGCGCACTCCAATTCAGAAAGAGAAAGGAGAAATAGACAACTTGATATTATCCGACTGTCACACCATTCATCCCCTTTTTCTGCATGACACCTCTCCCCTCCCCCCCCCCTCTCTCTCTCTCTCTCTCTCTCTCTCTCTCTCTCTCTCTCTCTCTCTCTCTCTCTCTCTCTCTCTCTCTCTCTCTCAATATTGTATTTGTCAGTCTGAACTGTTATGCACTTACTGTTGTACGAGTATATGCGTTGATACGCAGTTCTGTGCAATGTTTATTTTTTCCCCATATATTTGAAGACATTTTTCGTCTTCTTCTTCTTTTTTTAGAGAACTGTAGGAAGAAAATCCACTGAGTTGGTGCTTATTTCTTTCCCTCAATGAATACCATTTCGTTCGTTTGGTCGTTTTGTTTCTCTTCTAAAGACTTTAAACACAGACAATCATATTAATCAGGGCGAAGTACTGCTACATGTCTGTCCAACAACTCATAGATGCAAGAGCAATCGTTCGATTGCAATATTAATTTACCCATACAAAGCGTTGCTGGTGATACATTTTCCTCATCAAATTATTCATTAAGATAAGACAGCCATCAAAGTGAGAATACAAGTTTCGTAATAATCAATGGTGACAATGGAGCGGACTTACACAGGCCATTCATCTTGGAATTTTGTTAGCACAGTTAAGGAGTATCTTTTAGGCTTTTTTTTAACTTATCGATTTTTATGGACGCTTGGTATAATTAAATGGTGTGGTAAATCTTTTTCTTTATTTGTGAAAGCTCTGAGATAGAAACGCAAAAGATGTGCTGTTTTACCGAAGAGGGATGTTTGTTTAAAAAGCTGAAATGTTTCATATTCAGAGAAATTGTGTAGAGGGGGGGGGGGGGGTATAATCTGAGAAAAATCTCTGGCTAACTAATTCAAATATCTGAATCACGATGCTAGTGTCACTGGAATCTTCCCTCATCCATAAAAGTCCACACATCACTGACACGTCTTTAATAGGCTATAGCAGTGCTTCCTTTCTTCTTGAAGGATGCGTGACGACGGGTATTCTCCCCTTAATTCCCTTGGATAACGAGAACAACATCGTCACAAAACAATTTTTGAATGTAGTTGACTTGGTGTTGATAGGGATGTGTCTTCCATTAGTGTTCATTGTCTCTGTGTTCACCAGCATGGTGAACATAGAATCAATGCCTGCCTCTTCATCTTGTCTCTCATAGACGTGTTGAGTATCACCATCATGTTTGGTTTCGGTTCTGATACTCTGTACATGACAAAATGCGGATAACTGAAACTGGTCCATTAGTTTTTCATCCGAAATTATCTGGTCGCCTTCTTAAGTATGATGACGTCATCTCAGATCATATACAGCTTTGGAGAGGTGTTTGTGCATCACCCTGCCTCTGCTTGTGAGGACTCTTACACCACAAAGACGACCGGTGTGGCAGTGTGGACAATGACATCAGTCGTTACTGGCGGTTCTTGTGTTGTATCCAGTGTCTGGTATGGCGTGTTGTGTGCATTTGATCCCAAAGGTGAGAACATCTTCTATGTGAGCTACCCTACAGGCTGCTACTTCAGACACCAGTTTGTGATGGAGATGATGTACGGTTTTATGTATGGGCTGTTCTGTCCTGGTTTCTCCGTCATTTGTGTCACCGTCTGTACAGTTGTGACCACCATCATTAAAGAAGCTCTCCCAGTGGCGGCAGAGTGTTTCGCCTGCCTCACGTTCAGTCAGTTCCAAAGATTTAGCAATAGCATGCACGATTGTCAGCATCTCCGTTCTATTCATTTTGTTCATTATGCCATCCATAGTATTTCGTTCTTTTTTCTTGTTGTAAGAAACTTTAGAGTTAGAGGTCGGTATGACAATCTGGCTTGGGTGTGTGGACTGTTTTATGCACTTGCTACCGTCGTTAAGAACACTTTCAACTTCTTCATATATTATGCATCTGGAAGTAAGTTCAGAGAGACAACGCACCGTGTTTTTGTTTTTTTTTGGTTTTTTTTTTGTGACATAAAACACAAATAACGGAAATATGATTTTCCAAAAATACAGAATAAGAATCATAAGTTAAAATGTTAAGGAACGTAAGAATATTTTGAATCAAAATACGAAAGAATAGGAACAGTACCTACAGGAAACGGTCGGGGCATTTTGGGAAGAGCCCCTTTTGAAAATCTGCCACTATACACAAACAGCAATGATTATGCAATGCAGATCTACTTTTCTTTTCTTTTTTTTTTTTCTAATTAGGAGGATGAGCCTGCGAGATAGAACTGGTGTGTTCTGGTAGTGTATGTCACTATAAGACCAAATGTAGAGTGTAACGTTAAAGACATTTTCCTAAAGTAACAGGTATGGCCCTTGTTCTCTTGGACAATTCTCTGGGACTGCATTGACTATCAAGCAGAAATCCAAGCGATCGCTTCATACAGGTATAAGACTCATTGTTGTCAGAAAGCAAGCAAACAAATGGCCTGGCACACAGTCTTTCTTGCGTGGGCAAGGCAGCACACGTTTGCTTGATATGGGCATGCATTCAGTCACAAACATGTCTTGCATGGATGGGCCAGGCTGCACACGTTTGCTTGATATGGGCATGCATTCAGTCACAAACATGTCTTGAATAATGAAGAAAAGGACTGGCCTGGTAGCAATACATCTTCCCTTCAGGACATAAATCCGAACAGCCAAGGATAAAGGTATCCAACCGGGAAAGTGTCCAGTGCAACGACTCCACGTGTCATAGGTAGTAAAAACAATAAAGGTGAATGTGCATGTGCTTTGTCATCTGTTCATGTATGTATTTATATTAATTGATGTGAATCAGTCTATCTCTGTACTTTGGCCTTGTGCAGTCTCAATTTGTTGTCAGGACAACACTGTCATTGACGCTAGTTTGGGCAGACTTACAGGCCGAGTCTGCAGACAAAACTCACACTATTAAAGCCGAGCGCCTGGCCCTTGCCCAAAACAACAGCCTATCCAGCAGTTAACTGTTTGATGCAGATTCTGAGGGCCACCAGGTGGAGGGTTCAGCACCACAGCCACGTGCCGCCTTCATTCCCTGTCCACCTTGTTTAGCAGTGCCCTTCCCTGACCTGACTGAAATGACTGGCACCAGCCGACCTGGGTCAGGGCCACACTGTGCAGACTTGGTTTATATGTGTGGTAGCCAATAAAGAACTGCTTTTCATTCAGTCTGAACGCGGGGCTGTGCCTGCTATTTATTTTGATGCAGATGTCATCATGTCATCTGTGAAAGTGCACATGTGCATTACAACAGAAATGCGCATATGTGTTAAAATGTTCTTTTTGTTGATGTTACAGAGTATTTCAAAACACATGGTGTTTGACGCCGATAAAGTGATGGAGCTATCAGCTTCACACACCTGCCCATTGCACTGTGAGAGAGTGAAAGCTTTGAGTCGAATGTGTGACGAACCTTTGAAACACCGAGGAAAAGAAAAAGCTTGAAATACGTGCGACATAAGCCTTGGACCTCTATACTTCTCAAGGCAGCAGTGTTGATTCAGACACAGAGGGACAACACCTTTATTCATTCTGTTCAGCGTTGTATTGGTCAGATGACACCGAAACAAGCAAACTCTATTGTCTCTCATGAAAAACCAACAAACGCTTGCACGGACAGTGGCACACAACACGTACCAGTTCTGTTTTGTCTGTCCCATCTTATGTGCCACGTTAGTGACATTGCACCCAACGCTGCTCATTCTCACTCCCCTTGTCCACAGCCACAGCTCAGCCTGACCCGCCACAGCCTTGGCACTGAGAATCCACAGGGAGCAGTCAATGTCAAGTCGTCATGAGGCAACCCAAAAGAGAAGGCACTGCATTGTTACTGGGTCACTTTGGTGACAATCAGTGAAACACTGGGCACCAACTACTAGGCCCTCGACTGATGGTTAAACCGGTTTGTTGTAGACCCGGCGTCTAGATGGCGCCACCACATCCGTCCGACAACAGTTCCCATGAATTTTCCAAAACAGATGACCCCTAACAGAATCAAATCAAGGTCATAAATGCGGAGAGGCAATCGACACTGAGGTCACCATGACAGCCAGATATAAAGAGAAACAGAATTTGAGATTAAAAAAAAAATGCTGATCGATGAGGATGAGGATGAGAAGGATGAAGATGATATTGTGCATTTCCATCTGGGTCTCAGATGGATGCCAGGGCTGCACTGTGCTCTTACTTTCACAATAAATCTCGGCGTCAACCAGACTTGAAGGATATAGACAACTGAAATGCTGGTCAGGAAAATGTGAGCAACACTCTCAGAGACGCATCCATTAGGTGGATGAAACTCGACTGTGTGGCCCAAGTCTTCCCAACTGAAGTTATAGCAAACTGAACTCAAGGTAGGATCCGGTCGGGGCAGAAAAAACCTGCAAATAGATGGGTCTGATGGGAATCGAGCCAGTCCACGTCACTAACCACTATGCCACAGTGGCTGGTGCATACACATTTTTTTTTTGGTCAGTTTGACAGCAGCATTCTAGTTAAGAAGTGTACGGCATCTGATGATTTCGACACGCTCATAAACTACAGCCAACCTTTAAAACAATCCAAATGGGACAGTAACAAAGTCCTGACTGTAACCTACTATAATGAGGGTCTTGACCACAACATGATGGAACTGTCAACTGCAACACCTATCTATAAACAAATTAATATCCCTAACCCTCCTCCACTCTCTACATTCCTCCATGGAGGTCTTACCTCTGTGCATAAACTGAGTATAAGACGTAAATCGAATGAAGAAATGCCGACTATATTCCAAGCACTTAATTCATCTTTCTTTTTTTTTTCTTTTTTTTTTTTTGCTCTCCTAACCTCTGTGCCACGTCAGAGGCAGTGCACCCACGCCGCTCATTCCGACACCCCGTCCACAGCCGTAGCCCAGCTGGCCCCGCCGCAGCCCCGGCACCAGCAATCCACAGGGAGCAGTCAATGTCAAGTCGTCAAGAGGCAACCCACCGGAGGAGACACTGCACTGCTGCCGAGTCACTTCAGTGGTGTTCAGTGGCGCCTGTTCTGATCTAACATACGCAGGACACCACCTACTAAGCCCCCTACTGACGACAATAATTGCTTAGTCGCGGAGCCGGCGTGAGTGAGCTCTCCCTCTGGAGGGCGCCACCACGTCCGTCCAACGACAGCCCCCTTGGACTCGCCGATACCGGTGATCCCAACGGAAGCAAACCAAGGCTACAGACGTGGAGAGGACATCGAAATTGAGGTCACCATGAGAGCAGGGCATGAAGGGCCACAGAATTTGAGACATTTTTTTTAATGCTGATCGATGAGAATGAGGATGATTAAGATGATGCTACGGATTTCCATTTCGGTCTGAGACTACATGACAGGGCTGTACTCTACGCTTCCTTTCATAATATATCCCAGCGTCAACCAGGCCCGAGAGATACAGGCACCTGCAGTGTTGGTCAGGAAATTTGAGCAACACTCTCAGAAACGCATCCATTAAGTGGATGAAACTCGACTGTGTGGTCCCAGTCTTCCCAACTGAGTCTGCAGCAAACTCAACTCTGGGTAGGAGCCGGTCAGGGCAGAAAAACCCACATGACTCTGATGGGATTCGAACCCACGACCTCCCAGCCGGGAGTCCGCGATGCTAACCACTTCGCAACGGTGGCTGGTTAAGTCCGAATCTTTGTCATGTCATTATTATAATGACGGAAGAATTGTTAGCCTGTACTTGTTTTCCCCCACTACTTCATTTTTCAGCTTTATATTGTTCGGTCAATCAGTAGGAGATTGCATCTCTTAGGAGATCCAAGTAAGGCTGCTCTGCACAATTCTTAGCTGCTGACAATGCTTGGGTTATTAAACTGCAGAGCTGACCACTCAGACTGTTCCATATTTTTTGATCTCCCTTGCATCCTAGAATGGATCCCAAGCATAGGTTAAAAGATTGTCCCCTACATACTGTTTTCAGCAACGTTTTTCCTCTCCACACTTTCGTTTTGTTGCATTTACTACCCTTCGCTGTCTGCTTTGAGGGTGCTGTTTGATTCTTTTCTGAAACCTCGGTGGCGAGAACACCACAGAATTATGGACTGTGGTGTGTCTCTATTTGACACCAAGAGCACAGACATAATTAGCCGTGTCTCCCTGATGAGCCCGATCCACAGGACGAAAGGCCTAGGAGCAGGCAATATGAATAGATCTGCCTTCCGGAGGGATTATGATGGTTCCTCATGCAGCTAATAAATTCCAAGGATAAGTAACCTAGCACCATTCCAGCAACTTACAGAGCAGCTTGGTGTTGCAATGACTGCAAGAAATATTGAATTATAAACAAAGCTTTCTCTTATGTCTTAGATTGAAGAAATAGGAGGAGATAAGCATACACATCTGCAGTGGTAGATTATTCTGCCTAACTAACAGTATGAACTTGAGTGGGTGAATGGGGGATAATCAATGCTTCTCAAAATGAGCCTTCAGCAAGCTTATAATCAAGGGGGAGAAAATCTCCAATGGGGAGGAAACTCACAAACATATAAACTCCTGGTCAGATACCGGTATTTCGAAACCTGATTGTTTCCATCAGTGACCGCGGAAAGTCGTAACTTGACTCCTCTGCCTTGGAGACTACAAGCGTGCTGTAGAGGTGTCTGTGTGTGTGCTGGGGCGAGGTCTTTGGCGATTTGCCAGATAATGAACGCCACCTCTTATCGCCAAGCGATGCATGTGAAGCATGAAATGTCAATCCATTCTGTCTTTTTAGCAAAACTAACAGCCCTGACAAGTACTCGTAGCAAACACAACACCACGGAAAAAGTGGTAGAAGCCTTGATTATCACAGGAATCAGGGATGTAAATCTCTACGATGTGAACGAAGACTAATGACTTCCAGACCAACTCATCCGTGGGAACCAAAGGACACCCCCGTCATGAACAAATGCCACTCACAAAATGATTGCAATTCTTCACCACACCAAGACCACAGCTCCTACCAACACAACTCACCTTTATACTGTTGCAGGACAGAAGCTTTAGAGTCACCTTGACACTGTTGTAGCACAGAACGCACATGATGGATACTGAACGAACACTGCCTAACAACCTGCTAATCAGAACGTCATGTCCATGCGCACTCCAATTCAGAAAGAGAAAGGAGAAATAGACAACTTGATATTATCCGACTGTCACACCGTTCATCCCTTTTTCTGCATGACACCTCTCCCTCCTCCCCCCCTCTTTTTCAAGGCAGCAGTGTTGATTCAGACACAGAGGGACAACACCTTTATTCATTTTGATCAGCGTTGTATTGGTCAGATGACACCGAAACAAGCAAACTCTATTGTCTCTCATGAAAAACCAACAAACGCTTGCACGGACAGTGGCACACAACACGTACCAGTTCTGTTTTGTCTGTCCCATCTTATGTGCCACGTTAGTGGCATTGCACCCAACGCTGCTCATTCTCACTCCCCTTGTCCACAGCCACAGCTCAGCCTGACCCGCCACAGCCTTGGCACTGAGAATCCACAGGGAGCAGTCAATGTCAAGTCGTCATGAGGCAACCCACCAGAGGAGGCACTGCATTGTTACTGGGTCACTTTGGTGACAATCAGTGAAACACTGGGCACCAGCTACTAGGCCTCGACTGATGGTTAAACCGCTTTGTTGTAGACCCGGCGTCTAGGTGGCGCCACCACGTCCGTCCGACAACAGTTCCCATGAATTTTCCAATACAGATGACCCCTAACAGAATCAAATCAAGGTCATAAATGCGGAGAGGCAATCGACACTGAGGTCACCATGACAGCCAGATATAAAGAGAAACAGAATTTGAGATTTTAAAAAAAATGCTGATCGATGAGGATGAGGATGAGAAGGATGAAGATGATATTGTATATTTCCATCCGGGTCTCAGATGGATGCCAGGGCTGCACTGTGCTCTTACTTTCACAATAAATCTCGGCGTCAACCAGACTTGAAGGATATAGACAACTGAAATGCTGGTCAGGAAAATGTGAGCAACACTTCAGAGACGCATCCATTAGTGGATGAAACTCGACTGTGTGGCCCAAGTCTTCCCAACTGAAGTTATAGCAAACTGAACTCAAGGTAGGATCCGGTCGGGGCAGAAAAATCCTGCAAATAGATGGGTCTGATGGGTATCGAGCCAGTCCACGTCACTAACCACTATGCCACAGTGGCTGGTGCATACACATTTTTTTTTGTCAGTTTGACAGCAGCATTCTAGTTAAGAAGTGTACGGCATCTGATGATTTCGACACGCTCATAAACTACAGCCAACCTTTAAAACAATCCAAATGGGACAGTAACAAAGTCCTGACTGTAAACTACTATAATGAGGGTCTTGACCACAACATGATGGAACTGTCAACTGCAACACCTATCTATAAACAAATTAATATCCCTAACCCTCCTCCACTCTCTACATTCCTCCATGGAGGTCTTACCTCTGTGCATAAACTGAGTATAAGACGTAAATCGAATGAAGAAATGCCGACTATATTCCAAGCACTTGTTTCATCTTTCTTACGTTCCCCTTTATATTCCTGATTTTTCTTCATCTTCACCCTTAATCACCCAATAAATCAACAGAAAAAAAGTTGATTTTAACCACAGTAATATGTGCGTCCATCGGAACAGTCGGATAAGGTTTTCGATGTTCAAACTCATAAATTTATGTTGTTTATACAGATTAATAATGTTTTTCTTTCTTTTTTTTTACTCTTACATAACTTTTGTTTTTGTGGTGAGGAGTATAAATGTATTGTTCTAAAGCGTCAGTACTTAATAAAGTTCACTTGTGTAATATATCTGTCTGCTTGTCTGTCTTTCTTTGTTTTTTGTTTTTTTTTAGCGTCTATTCCAAAGCATATTAGTATATGAAAATGGTCTCCCTGGTGAATGTGTGTGTGTGTGTGTGTGTGTGTGTGTGTGTGTGTGTGTGTGTGTGTGTGTGTGTGTGTGTGTGTGTGTGTGTGCGCGCGCGTGCGCGTGCGTGCGTGCGTGCATGCGTGTGCGTGTGTGTGTGTGTGTGTGTGTGTGTGTGTGTGTGTGTGTGTGTGTGTGTTGTTTGGTCAATCAGTGAGAGATTTCATCTCTTATGAGATCCAAGTAAACACTGTCCAGCACAATTCTTAGCTGCTGAAAATGCTTCAGTTATTTAACATTTGAGCTGACCACTCTGACTGTAGACACAGTTTGATCTCCAATGCATCCTTAAATGGATCTTGAAGCATAGGCTCACAGATTTTCCCCATATATTTCATACATGATTTATTTTTTCAGCAACTTGTTTCTATACCACACTTTCTTGTTGTTTTACTTTTCTATCCTTTGAGGTGCTGGTGGATTCCGGTTTCGAACCCTTGGTGGTGAGAATACCATGGAATCGCAGACTGTGGTATATGTATGTTTGATGCCAAGGGACCACAGACACAATCAGCCGTGTCTCCCTGATGAGTCTGATCCAGCGAACGAAAGGCCTAAGAGCAGGCAACATGAATAGTTCTGTCTTCAAGATGGGTTACGATGGTCTCCTTGGGTTGCTTGTGAAGGATTTTATATTTATAACATATATCACTAACTGTTAATTCTCATGTTCTTATTCCTCTCCTTCCGTAAGATCCCCCCCCCCCTCCTCTTCGAATTTTTGCCAAGTATTAATCAATATAATGATGAAGGAATTCTAAGTCTGTAATTGTTTTCTCTCACGTGTAAATTGTTCAACATATTATTGCTTGGTCAATCAGTGGGAGATGGCATCACTTACGAGATAGAAGTAAAGACTGTCCTCCATACATCTGAACTGCTGAAAATGCTTTACTTTTCAAACAGTTGAGCTGACCATACTGACTGTTGACACTTTTCAATCTCTCCTGCATCCTTAAAAAGATTTACAAGCATAGATTCACAAGCATAGGTTCAAAGATTTACTCTTATATTGTATACATGATTTTAGTTTTTCGGCAATTTGTTTTTTTGCCACATGGTTTTTGGTTTGTTTGTTTTTTCTTTTTGTTTTTTTTTTACCCTTCACTGGGTGCTGATAGTTTCCGGTTTTGAACCCTTGGTGGTGAGAATACCATGGGATCGTATAGACTGTGGTATATCTCTATTTGATGCCAAGGTACCACATACACGCAAACCGCCGTGTCTTCTGATGCGTCCTATATCTAGCGGACAAAAGGCCTACAAGCAGGCAATAGAGCGTGAAACCTCTCACAAAAGGCATTAGACGCTTGGAGACAAAGGGACATTGTACGTGGTATACAAATAGGTAATTGACCAATTAACCAGGGTACCTTACCCACCGCACACGGCCGAACTGTGTGAAGGAGGCCGGAGTGGTCAGATGACAAACAACACCTAGGAGAGAGTTCGGACCTGCCTGGTGGCGAAAGGGGGAAGGGTTGTAACCACTACGACCTCGGGGCCCCAAGTGAGCGCTAAATGCTCGGTCAGCTGAGGTTCTTGTGTACACAGTCAGTGAAGAGCAGGAGTCTTGGATTCGTTCGGATGGTATTGCCGTGGGTCACTGTGTTGGTTCTATTGTCAGGCTGGCTGAATGTGTGTGGAGGTTGTAGTAACCCTCCTTAAGATAATTACTGTGTTAACTGACCACCGAAGTCGGCGGGAATTTTCGATGTCCATCTGGGGCTAAGTGTGTGTTTGCTAATCAATTAGGTAGGGGTGTGTGTAAATGCTGATGTGTGTGGAATGTAGCGAGTGGAGAATTCAGGGTACTTGTGAACTAGGGGTTTGAGAAGCAGCGGGGACAAAGGCATGGCCCGAAGGGGAATCCTTTGTTTCCCTTCCTATATAAACTGAGGGAGAACAACGTGTCAGGGAACAACACCAGGAGAGAGAGAGAAGGCAGAGGAGAGAGAGAGAGAGAGGAGAGGAGTGAGCAGGACAGAGAAATGGTCGAGAGAAACGTGGTCTGGGAGATAGAAGGGACAGCAAGGTCTTATAGTTAAAGACAAGCTGGAAGAGAAGGAAACTAAGTTTGAAGCCCAGAGGTGGGTGAAGACAGACAAACTGAAATTGAACCCAGAGGTGGGTGAAGAAGACGAAGAAGAAGAGTTCTACGTCGAGATCCCAGAGACGACCACGAAGACCCAGTCCTGAAGCCTGGAGCCAGTCAACCAAGGGCGTCACCATCAAGCAGTGCTGAAGAAGACGTGAAGAGACTTTTTTCAAGAACTGTGGTGTGGTGTGAAAGCGTGGTTGTGTGTGTAAAAACCTGGCCAGGTAAGAAGTCATTTTCATTATAACCCGGGATTAGGATGTATTGATCTTTTATGTTTTGATATTTCATTGTGTGTGATTTGATTGTACATGATTAATTATAAGTAGCATAGAAATTGTATTTCTTGTTCTCAGTCGTGTTAGAAGAGAAACGAATGCGTGAAATCCCATTCCCAGAGAGAGGTGAATGTTTGGTGTGCGCATGAGTGTGCATATGCGTGTATGAGTGCAACGATACCCTTGGTGTGTTAAGCCTGACTAATAATACATCAACTTAGTGCACTTAAGCAATACCATCACGATTTCCCCCGTCCTGGACAAATCTGTCTTCAGGATGGGTAACGATGGTCTCCTGAGGCTGATTCGGGAAAGACTTCTTCTAATTTATAATATATTTTCCTGACTTTCGTCCTCATTATTTTTATCCCCCTCCCCATCACCGCCTCCCCTTTCCGATGTTTCCCTTCAACTACTTGCCAAGTCATTATTGATATAATGAATGATGATGGAGGAATTTGTTAGTCTGTACTTGTTTTTTACCACTACTGATTTGTTAGGGACATACACACGCACACACACACACACACACACACACACACACACACACACACACACACACACACACACACACCACACACACACACACACACACGCACGCACACACGCACACACGCACACACGCACACACACACACACACACACACACACACACATAAACACACACACACACACACACACACACACACACACACACACACACACACATACACACACACACACACACACACACACACACACACACACACACACACACACTCACACACGCACACGCACACGCACACGCACGCACGCACGCACGCACGCACGCACGCAGGCACACACACACACACACACACACACACACACACACACACACACACACACACACACACACACACACACACACACACACACACACACACACTTTCTTTGTTTTCTCGCGAATTCTGTTTATTTTTCATCACAATGACTACTCTGTAACGGATCCAAACAGTTGAATGCTAGTCACTAATTGTATTTAAACTCTCTGTGTGTGTGTGTGTGTGTGTGTGTGTGTGTGTGTGTGTGTGTGTGTGTAGGTGCGTGCGCACGT
>CM031609.1:88401153-88412384 GCA_018398815.1 Conus ventricosus
GATTAATTCATAAATTACGGTTAAATACATGGAATACAAAATATTCACGAGGTATAGCGTGTATATGTCAGGAGAATATCTCAATTCGTCATCTTTTATTTGAATGCCCTATACTAACCCCCGCTTATAAGGAGAAGAATATTTTTATAAATAATTCTGACCATGTTGATAGTGTGGTAAATAACTCTTGCTTTTTTGATATTGCTTTGGTTATTGCTCAGTCCCCAGTTGCAAAACTATTGTGAAAAAAGCCATTTGAGATATGTGTGTTAATAGTGGTTTTTATTGTTGTTGTTGTTGTTGTTTTTGGGGGGTGGGGGGTGGGGGAAGGTGCTGGTAGTACAATGGAATGTACATTGCAGTTTAAAGGTCTAA
Organism: Conus ventricosus; assembly: GCA_018398815.1. NCBI lineage: Eukaryota > Metazoa > Mollusca > Gastropoda > Neogastropoda > Conidae > Conus > Conus ventricosus. The sequence continues at coordinate 88,401,529 of CM031609.1, forward strand.
GTTCATCTTCCGATGAAAAGACGTTAAATAAAACTACTGAACTGAACATGGATGCATGCATACATACATACACGCATACGCATATACACACATGCATGCAAACGCAATACATATATAGTAGCTAGCTATACTAATGGCAATGCGATTAGTATCCACGGCCTGTATGTCTGTTTGTCTGTCTCCATATCTGTCTGTGTATCTCACCAGGTAACAGACTATTATCACTGTTAAATAAGTGAAACCAAGCAATGCTGAGCCAAGTACAATGCCACCACTGATGTGAATGACTTCTTCTGCGATCACCATAAATCTCTCTCTCTCTCTCTCTCTCTCTCTCTCTCTCTCTCTCTCTCTCTCTCTCTCTCTCTCTCTCTCTCTCTCTCTCTCTCTCCTCTCTCTCTCGTGTAAAAAACGTTTTAATCACACAAAGTCAAATTGATCAGGGCTAAGTACAGACCACGTATCTGTCCGATAACACATATGAATTCAAGACCGTTCGATAGCAATCTTCATAAAGAGAGGGTTACCTGTGATATCTTTTGCCAATCAAATAATCATTTTAGATCAGACAGCCATCTCAGTTGAGATAACAAGTTTCGTAGTCGTCCACTGGTAAGAACAGGATGTCTTACAAGACATAATCATCATTGAATTTTGTGAGTACATTTAATAATCGTCCATAGGCATTTTCTAGTTAATCGTCTTTTTAGGACATTTGGTATGACTAACTGCTGTGAAAAAAATCTTGTTTTTTTTCTTCTTTTAAGCTCTGAGAAGGGAAACAAAAACAAGTAACATTTCCATGAAGAAGAACGTTTGTTTACTTCCATGAAGAAGAACGTTTGTTTACTTCCATGAAGAAGAACGTTTGTTTACTTCCATGAAGAAGAACATTTGTTTACTAATCACTGATGCTACATATTCAGGAAAATTACGCACAGGCGGAAATCTCATCTGAGAAAGGTCTCTTGCGATCTTATCTTAAATATCTGAATTAGAATAAGGATGTCAAACAAGTCTTCCCGACTCTATGAAATTGCACTTAGTAATATCACAGTCACACATGTAACAGACAACATCAGTGGTTCCTTTCTTCCTGAAGGATGCGTGACAATAGACATTTTCCCCTTTATTCCCTGGGACAACGAGGACAACATCGTCACCAAAGAATTTGACAATCTAGTAGACTTGGTATTGAATGGGATATGTCTTCCATTAGTGTTCATTGTCTCTGTGTTCACCAACATGGTGAGCATGGTGGTGTTCTGTCAACACGGGCTGAAGGAAAGAATCAACGCTTGCCTCTTCACCTTGTCTCTCATAGACTTGCTGAGTGTCACCATCATGTTTGCCTTTGGTTCTGATACTCTGTACATGTTTGTCGTTGGGAAATGGGGACAAGTGGGACCGGTCCGTCAGTTCATCATCCGGAATTATCTGATCGGGTTCCTAATCATGGTGACCTCATCTCAGATCGTGTACAGCATAATAGCTTTAGAGAGGTGTTTGTGCGTCACTCGGCCTCTGATGGTGAAGACTTTATTGCCAACGAAGACGACCGTTGCGGTACTGTGGACAATAACGTTTGCTGTTACTGGGGGTTATGTCATAATATCCGGTGTCCGCTACAGTGTGCTGTGTGTCTTTGATCCCAAAGATGACAGCTTCTTCTATGGGACCTACCCCACTGACTTCTACTTCCAACACAAGTTTATATTGGATGTGATGTTCAGCTATGTGTATGGGTTGTTCTTTCCTGGGTTCTCCGTCATTTGTGTCACAGTCTGTACAATTGTCACGACCATCGAATTACAGAAACTCTCCCAGTGGCGAGAGAAAATTTCGTCTGCTTCACGTTCAGTCAATTCCAAAGATTTAGCACTAGCACGCACCATTGTCGGCACCTCCATTCTGTTCATTTTGTGTATTGTGCCATCCATAGTGCTTCGTTCTGCTGTTCTTGTTGTACCTGAATTCAGAGTTGGAGGTCGTTACAACAATCTGGCCTGGGTGACTAGACGGCTTAACATACTGGCTTCAGCCATTAACAACACATTCAACTTCTTCATATATTACGCCTTTGGAAGTAAGTTCAGAGAAACAACACACCGCTTGTTCCCTTTTATTTGTCGTAACAGAAACAGAACAAATAACAGAACTATGATTTCTGGAACTGCAGAACAGCATCATAAGTGAATAATGGTAAGGAAACTAATAATCTTCTGAAACGAAAAAGGAAAGAATCTGAACAGTACCTATAGGAAAAGGAGATGACATCATCAGGAGAGACCTTTCTGAAGATCTACCATCCATACTGAAACTTCAATGAAAATGAAATGCAGTTCAAACCATCATTTGAATTATTTGTAGCCCTTAAAATATTAAAGACATAAAAACGACCGGTAAACTGTGTGTGCGTGTGTGTGTGTGTGTGTGTGTGTGTGTGTGTGTGTGTGTGTGTGTGTGTGTGTGTGTGTGTGTGTGTGTGTGTGTATGTGTGTGTGTGTGTGTGTGTGTGCGTGCGTGCGTGCGTGCGTGCGTGCGTGCGTGCGTGCGTGCGTGCGTGCGTGCACGCGCGCGCGCGTGCTTGCAAATATGTTTGTATGTGTATGTGTGTGCGTGCATGCGTGCGCATGTGCTTGCGTGCATGAGGAAGGTGTCACAGCAATAAAGGACACGCACTTAGAAAGACAAATGACAATAGCATTATGTTTTTTAAGGTGTATTTGATTTTTTAATATTATCTGCAAAGTTTCATCCACGATATTCCACACCATTCATTCTACACCAACCCTGTCTATCTTCAAGGTCAGAGAAATAGCAGGGGGCATCATAATAATAAGCCCACAGGCAAGGCCTACGATCAACATTAATGAAATAATACACATATGCAAAGAGAAACATGGCTACACTGTAGCTGAACAATAAAAGTACACCATAGAAATCCAGACGGTAATCAGCAAGATCCACAAGTGCAGCGGACAGCATGGGGAACCACACCCCAGAGAAGTTTCCGCTGGATTGAAATATGCGTTATGGATAATGTCAGAATCAGCTTTATCCTCAGGTCTGTAGTTGGCCTCCTGCCTTCAAATTAGAACATGGTGAAACTGAAGGATCGGAGTCCGCACTATCAGGGCAAAGACGCAGTGGAACATGTCCTCATTTCAAGCAAAGCAGTTCTAGCCTGGGGCAGGTACACATGAGGACATAACCAGATGCTGAAAGAGATCGTCAGTGCAATTGGTCCTGCCAGATGACACGACTACACCGCTAAAAACTACAACGACAACATTGTATACGGCAGAATGGCATTCAATTATGGTCTGGAATATCCGTGACATCTGAAGCGTGGCCACAAGGTTAACTGGATAGAGGGCATGGCTGGAAGTACACAGCAAATCTTCCAGGATTTGAAAGTCATCCAGAAGTCACAAAAGTCACAAAGAAAACAAGCAGGAAATCGTATTATAGTGGTCCACACAGTGTCATCAAAAGAAATGATTCTGGGGGAATCACTGTGATATCTGAAAGCAGAACGGACGAAGCTCACACCTGCAAAATAGGGATAAAATATGAGAGTAAAGTCAACTTAGACAGATAGATAGATAGATAGATAGATAGATAGATAGATAGATAGATAGATAGATAGATAGATAGATAGATAGATAGATAGATAGATAGATAGATGAACAGACATTCACAGGCTGCTATATACAAACTCTCACAAAGAAAACAATGTAGTAACGTCAATTTCAGCATATCTTTTTGACTGATATTTTCTTTACAGTCTGATCAACATTTTGTTTTTTTTAAACAACGCACCCTGCGTTCCTCTTCTTCCCATCCTCACGTCCCCTCCTGGATCTCTCTATTCCCATTCCAGCTGTCTCCTGGATCTCTCTATTCCCCATTCCAGCTGTCTCCTGGATCTCTCTATTCCCCATTCCAGCTGTCTCCATTTTCTACATGAAATGTTCACACAAAGACGTTTCTGTCACCTTGATGTCACCCAACTCTGCAGACTCCTAACTATTGCTCAGTGTCTAAGCCAGTGCTCAGTGTCTAAGCCAGTGCTCAGTGTCTAAGCCAGTGCTCAGTGTCTAAGCCAGTGCTCAGTGTCTAAGCCAGTGCTCAGTGTCTAAGCCAGTGCTCAGTGTCTAAGCCAGTGCTCAGTAGTGACAGACGCCTGACGCAAAGTGCAGACTGCACAACTTATATGCAAGCTGTTGACTCTACGTCAAGGCCTTAAAAATCCACCCCTACTATTTTCTTTCCCAACAAAGTCTCTTCTCTTAGAGAAGTGCATATCCACGAAGTGACTTTGAATCAACACTGAAATTGGTTTGGAGATCATAGAGAACGCATTTTTCTGCGAAGATTCAAAACAGAATTAGAAAAGTATTTACAGACTCAGAATCAACATCTTACTTGGAGAATATTTTGACAGGGTCGCCCTGTCTTCTTCAGCTCACTGTTGCTGTTGTGGCAGCGAGACCTGGAGGGACGACTGTTGTGTGGGGTGAACGGTTGTCAGGATCTGATTGTAGATGGGAGGGGGGGGGGGGTTCAAAGCCTTGATCTCTGTTCAGGCTGGGGCGTCTGGTCTTGATTTCGATGGCTTCTTTAACTTTTCGTTTTGTGAGGAAGGGCTCTGTAGATAAGATTTTGGTTGGGGGGTGGGGGGTGGGGGGGGGGGGGGGGCTGAAACTGGCCTGTGGCTTGTAGATGTTTATGTATGGCGGAAGTAGATCGGTTTTGGTGTTCCTGTAGACGGGTGGTGAGTGGTCTTGCTGTCTCGCCAATGTAGATATGGGCACAGTCTTGACAACCTGCCTGGTACACTACACCTATTTATTGATTTGCTATTTTCTTATTATTCATTTAATTGTTTATTTTTGTGTATTTATTTGCTTATTCATCCATTCAATGATTTATTTATCCATTGATCTATGTTTGTTTCTTTCGTTCTCTCTTTCTTTTTGTCCTTTTATTTTATTCATTTACTTATTTATTTAATTATTCATGTATTCATGTATCTATTTATTTATGATATTTGTCGATCCTTCGTATTTATTTAATTGATAATTTGCTCAGTTAAATATTTTATTTTTGTATATTTCATTTCTTTCTCTACTTGTTTATTTATCTAATTAACTTATCGTTCATGTATGCACTGTTTCATTTGCTTATTTACTTCTCTTTCTGTACTCCGGCCTCGTCAAGTCAGAAGATGTCTTCGGGGACAGGGCTGTCGTTGAGGACAACATATTACCCCCTTTGCCCAGTGGTCATGTCATGTCTAACTCGTCCTCGGTGCTCCGTGTTTCATCTACGACAATACAGGAAGGTGTGAAGTTCCAAACTGTTATGAAAATGAGCATGGTCTTCATGTCTGCCGACATTGTCAACAAAGATTCGGTGTTCGTTAATGTTGCAACCATGTGTGTGTGTGAGTGTGTGTGTGTAGTGTGTGTGTGTGTGTGTGTGTGTGTGTGTGTGTGGTGTGTGTGTGTGTGTGTGTGTGTGTGTGTGTGTGTGTGTGTGTGTGTGTGTGTGTGTGTGTGTGTGTGTGTGCGCGTGCTGTGTGCGTGCGTGTGTGTGTGTGTGTGTGTGTGTGTGTGTGTGTGCGTGCGTGCGTGCGTGCGTGCGTGCGTGCGTGCGTGCGTGCGTGTGTGCGTGTGTGCGCGTGTGTGTGTATGAGTTTGAGCATGCATGCACGCATGTAAGCTCACACACGCATGAAGAGAAAACCTGTTAGCTTTATGAGCATAGTTAAGGACACCTAGCGACCAAGTACATGTACTTTCATACACGCACTTGGCATGATTGTCGTGGGATTTTCGTGGCCTGGATGTATTAAGGAGAGCAACGATCGCCTGCGAAAACATGATGTGCCTCAAATCTCGATCAGGAATTCTTTCTGTCTTTTTGCCCACAGCTTTCAGATTGTGACGCTTCTACGTCTGTCTTTTGTCAAATGTGACCGCCAAGTAAGCTAGTGTCGTCCGTCCTCTCTCTCTCTCTCTTCTCTCTCTCTCTCTCTCTCTCTCGTCTCTCTCTCTCTCTCTCCTCTCTCTCTCTCTCTCTCTTCTCTCTCTCTCTCTCTCTCTCTCAGTAGAACTGGGAAACCTTCATTTCTATCTCACTTGCTCAACCACCGAGTTTTTGGGCGAAGTGGCCTAAAGCCGCCTTTCCTGTGGCGGAATAAGAAGAGAGAGAGAGAATCACCGAAACCCTGACAAACCCGTTAATGGTCAAGTTGCCATAGAAAACAGACAGACGGCCGAGCCGAGAAGAGAGAGACAGAGAGAACAGACTGACAGACAGAGAGGCGGCCCATGCAAACACTCACACACAACTAGACACACACACGGCACTCTAACACACCACACACAAACAACACACACACACACACACACTCTTTCTCTTCTCTTTCTTCTCTCTCTCAGTTAAATGTCATAAAAATCCGCCTCACTTCTGCTGACTAATTTACACATACAAACTTTGTACACAGGCAGGCCACGGGGTGAAACCTGATCACTTAATTATACGGCATCGCGGCTGTTTGCATCCACCAGAGCGCCTTGCCTGAGCTGTGTAAACGAAGCACACTCGGTGGTGGGTGGCACCACGTTGCGGTCAGAAAATGATTTGGAAAGTTCTGGATTGCCACTCGGCACACGGCATTGAGGCTGTCACGCGACAAGACGGGTTAGCGACAATGCTTGCTGACTCTCGGGAAAGAAGGTTGTGTTTTTGACTGCGCTTGGTGTGACCACTGTTGTTTTAATTGTGTTATTTTAAAATGGCTAAAACGTTACTGACAGAACAGGTTTGTTGCATTCGAGACCATAAGTGTACTTTAACTGGTTGTTAGAGTATTTGTGGGAAGAATTAGCGAAGAATGTTATTGTGAAAACCGGGGAGATTGTTTTTCTAGAAAAGAAAAAGGTGATAATAAAAAACTTTAATCAAAATAAAAACTGCTTTAGGAAAGAACGGACTATTCTTAAAGGTTTGTTGGTTTCAAGAAATGAAACAGATGTTGCTAGTTTTAATTACGTGTTTTGACTATTGATGAGATGGTTTCCCTTATCTAATAAATGGCGCTGCATTGTTGAAAGTTGCCGAAGCTAAACAAACATTGCGCGTTGATTGTGGGAGGCTGGCTTGAGACAGTCGAAAGCATGTTTAAAATCATGGCGTTCATTCTTAGGCGGAGGTGTAAACACGGTGATTCGTATGCCTAAAATACTTATATTTGAAAACATTTTTGTGTTCCTCCCAAAGTTAAAAAATGTTTTCTCAGTGTGTATTAGACTTGATTGATTGTTAACTCAGATTCACGTGTTCATGTGGCAAGCTGATCTGTGTATTAAGAGGTGTTACCTTTTCTACTTTTTTAATTCTAACAGTTTCATCTGCCTTCAAGTGTGCCCTTATGCAAACTGATGGCTGATTTTGAATATTCTGGCAAACAATCTAGATAGGGTTAGGCAGACCTTAGTTCATCTACCAGTATGGAGAGGAGTTAGTGGATGTGGCCAGCACTATCTTCATATAAATGCGTCAAATATTACAATGAGGATGTGAAACTACTACTGGCGATTAGAGCCGCCATAAAGCTGGCTCGGCAGTAATTGCTGTAACTCTGCCAATTTTCAAGCTGGTTGAGAAAAGAGGAGCACAGCAAACAGGCTAAGTGATAAGTGTTATTTTTTTGAATAAAAATCCGACCACACTTATTCTGACTAATTTCTAACCTACAAAAACTATGTGTAAAGATAGGCTGACACGAGCCGAAACCTAATCGCTTATATTTACGGCTAGCGAGACGCGCGACCTGTTCTCACAGCGCCGGGCAATCCGACCAAAACATCAATAAAGCGGGAGATGGGCTTGCAGGTGAGGGTTGGTGGGTGGGGGGTGGGTGTCATTCATTTCAGGTTGACAGGCGCGCCAGGTGTGTTTAGCGAATGTTTAGACTGTTTACGTGTCACGCCCACTTTATGACGCCCGTCCAGCAAGACCGGGTGGTATTGTATTTGAAGGTGATGTGGTGTAGTAGAAGATATTTCCGGGTTTTGTGCAGGTGGGTTTTGGTTTATATATTATTTTATAATCATGCAGAACAAAAGACAGTGGGAGATTTCTAAGCTGACAATACTTGACGGAGCATGTTGAGTACCATGACAAATTTGTTAGTTGCTTTGGATGAGTTGAGAGCGGCAGGGACCTTCATATTCTCGCATAAACTTAAGAGAGATTGTCGTTTGGTTGAATCCATATGCTAAAAGGTTTGTACAGTTGGTCTTTCTTCATTAGAAGTCTACGCTATGAGGAAGGATTTGTATTTAATGTTTTCAAGCAGTGAGAGATAGAAATTATGGATGCTTCTGTACAAGAACCAATGCAACCCAATTCACACTCTCTCAAAGTCCGCAGCAGTGAGTAGAGAACTAGAGCTCCACCCTAGAGCGGTCAAAGGTCACAGTGGCAAGCGTTTCTTCAGCGCTCCACCCTAGAGCGGTCTAAGGTACTGCTGGCAAGCCGTTTTCTTAACGCTCCACCCTAGAGCGGTCAAAGGTTCACAGTGGCAAGCCGTTTCTTCAGCGCTCCACCCTAGAGCGGTCAAAGGTCACAGTAGCAAGCGTTTTCCAGCGCTCCACCTGATGCGCTAAAAGGTTACAGTGGCAAGCGTTTGAAGATCCAGCGCTCCACCCTAGAGCGGTCAAAGGTTATCAGCAGTGAGAAGATTAGACTTTTTTTTTGCTGCTTCGTCGCTTTGCTGTCTTGCTCACTTCACCATACAAAGGCTGTCTATTCAGAGTCTTGCGCAAGTGTGTTACACATGACAAATAATAAAGCTTGTGTACACCACACACACTCCCACCCCCAAGTCACCCAAGTCCTTAATTAAGTTTTTAATTAAGTCACCCAGGTTCTTAATTAAGTTTTAATTAAGTTACTTCAAGTCTTAATAAGTCTTGTTTTAAGTTTTTAAATTAAGTTCTTGTTCAATTTCTTAATAGTTCTTGATTAAGTATCCTCTAAGTACAAACCAAGTTCGTATTCTAGTTATCTATAATTATCAAATAATGCAAGCTTTGTTTTTTATCTTAAATAGTAGATGTAATATAGTACACACACGCTCAAAAACGCAGTCATCGTTGTAGGATGTTCTTGCTCAGCGTTCTCTGCATAGATCTTAATGAAGTTCTTGCAACCTAAGCAACTGCATTGATTACAATTCTGGTCTATGGAAATGTCTTTTATAGACTCCATGTCTTTATTTATTGACTTTATCATTTTATAATACGCCATGACTATTTTTATTAAAAAATTTAAAATTAAGTTCTTAAAATATTATTGCTATAAATGGATCAAAATGATGCTTTGTTATTGGCGGTTTGGCGTGCAGTTGTCTTTTCTTGTATTTAGCGGTTCAGGTTGTTTTAACTTCTTTTGTTTCTGTTGCCATTGTGTATATATTTTATAGCCGTAATAACTGCCCCCAACAGCAGCAATGGCGCCAAAAATGGCAACAGTTTTAAGTTCAATATTCCATGAAGACTTTGGGGCCCTTGTATCACATGGAGTTTTTATAGCTGGCATTGAATCAACTTGTTCTGGCGTTGGCGGTGTTATGTTTTCATGATGAGTCATATTCTGTAACATTAATTTTTTTTGTCTGTTCCACTCTGCTAATTTTTTTCCTGCTTCAACACGCCAGGATTTTTAATGGTCTCCACCTGATTCAGCGTTTTCTGCTGATTTTCTGGCTTGGTTACTTTCTCCACCTGATTCAATGTTCCTGGTTCTGATGATTTTCCAGCTCGCTCATTTTGAAGGGAAACAAATCTATATGATTAAAAGTTATTAAACCCATGATTAATGGCGATAACAATGTTCCAAATCTGTAGTATAGTCACATCTAGAGACTCTAATGACTTTGTTAAAACTGGATCTTGCGTTAAATCATACGTAAGATCTTGTTCAGAATCAATGGGAGCAAATCTACTGACTAGTTTAGTGTACAACTAAGAACCGTTTGCCCCACACTTTTCACCATTCTAGACCCTAGCTGCGCTTCATACCTGTTTATGATACTTTAAAATGTCTTGCGGCGACATCTGTTGAATCTGTTCAATGCTGAATTCAGTTCCGAGGAACTGTTTTGTTTTCCCACATGCTGCCAAAGAATACAGCCTCTCCTTTTTGGGCATAATAGCTTGGGCATCAACTTGGTCATTCATAAGTTCAGGAAGGTTTAGGCTGCTTGTAGCTGTAGGAGATCATCACTGTTCATGTTTTTTAATAATTATAATTATTTTATTTTATAAAAATGAGCACCGAAAAAACTGTTGCTAACCTTGTATACCATTCTGCTGTTATTGGAGGCCTAAGTGTAGGATACTCAATGCTTGGTAAAAGCTTGTTAAGAATTAAACCAGCAGATCTTGGCAAACTAGACTTTGAGGATTCAGCAAAGCTGATTGCTATCATTGCAGCTTCGGTTGCCACGAAAGATTTTTCTAGTTAAGCAAGGAATAATTCCAGACAGTATAAATATGTAAGAAAAAAAATACATTTATAAAAAATGGCTTCACTCGCAATAATGATAGGCGGCGCTGTGGTGAATGCGCTTGCTTTTTGCGGGAAATAATTTTGCATTTAGTAAACTGGGGAATGACGGCGAGAGAAAAGACATAACAAAGCTATGGAGCAACTAGCAGCTGCACAAGACGCCTATGAAAGGCAGAGACTTGAGCAGTTAGATTTTATTAATGACACCCTGAAAGAACAGGGCATGCAGCTTACACATTAAAAATGTTGATCAAGCAAAAACAATT
>CM031609.1:88413384-88437017 GCA_018398815.1 Conus ventricosus
TGATTCGTTTCGCCATTTACAGAACCCTCGCCCATGGCGAGGAAAATTTCGTCTGCTTCAGTTCAGCATCCAAGATTTAGCACTAGCACGCACATTGCGACCTCATTCGTTCATTTTGGTGCACCATATGCTTCGTTCTGCTGTTCTGTTGTACCTGAATTCAGAGTTGGAGGTCGTTACAACAATCTGGCCTGGTGACTAGACGGCTTAACTACTGGCTCAGCCATTACAACACATTCAACTTCTTCATATATTACGCCTTTGGAAGTAAGTTCAGAGAAACAACACACCGCTTGTTCCCTTTTATTTGTCGTAACAGAAACAGAACAAATAACAGAACTATGATTTCTGGAACTGCAGAACAGCATCATAGTGAATAATGGTAAGGAAACTAATATCTTCTGAAACGAAAAAGGAAAGAATCTGAACAGTACCTATAGGAAAAGGAGATGACATCATCAGGAGAGACCTTTCTGAAGATCTACCATCCATACTGAAACTTCAATGAAAATGAAATGCAGTTCAAACCATCATTTGAATTATTTGTAGCCCTTAAAATATTAAAGACATAAAAACGACCGGTAAACTGTGTGTGCGTGTGTGTGTGTGTGTGTGTGTGTGGTGTGTGTGTGTTGTGTGTGTGTGTGTGTGTGTGTGTGTGTGTGTGTGTGTGTATGTGTGTGTGTGTGTGTGTGTGGCGTGCGTGCGTGCGTGCGTGCGTGCGTGCGTGCGTGCGTGCGTGCGTGCGTGCACGCGCGCGCGCGTGCTTGCAAATATGTTTGTATGTGTATGTGTGTGCGTGCATGCGTGCGCATGTGCTTGCGTGCATGAGGAAGGTGTCACAGCAATAAAGGACACGCACTTAGAAAGACAAATGACAATAGCATTAGTTTTTTTAAGGTGTATTTGATTTTTTAATATTATCTGCAAAGTTTCATCCACGATATTCCACACCATTCATTCTACACCAACCCTGTCTATCTTCAAGGTCAGAGAAATAGCAGGGGGCATCATAATAATAAGCCCACAGGCAAGGCCTACGATCAACATTAATGAAATAATACACATATGCAAAGAGAAACATGGCTACACTGTAGCTGAACAATAAAAGTACACCATAGAAATCCAGACGGTAATCAGCAAGATCCACAAGTGCAGCGGACAGCATGGGGAACCACACCCCAGAGAAGTTTCCGCTGGATTGAAATATGCGTTATGGATAATGTCAGAATCAGCTTTATCCTCAGGTCTGTTAGTTGGCCTCCTGCCTTCAAATTAGAACATGGTGAAACTGAAGGATCGGAGTCCGCACTATCAGGGCAAAGACGCAGTGGAACATGTCCTCATTTCAAGCAAAGCAGTTCTAGCCTGGGGCAGGTACACATGAGGACATAACCAGATGCTGAAAGAGATCGTCAGTGCAATTGGTCCTGCCAGATGACACGACTACACCGCTAAAAACTACAACGACAACATTGTATACGGCAGAATGGCATTCAATTAGGGTCTGGAATATCCGTGACATCTGAAGCGTGGCCACAAGGTTAACTGGATAGAGGGCATGGCTGGAAGTACACAGCAAATCTTCCAGGATTTGAAAGTCATCCAGAAGCCCAACAAAAGTCACAAAGAAAACAAGCAGGAAATCGTATTATAGTGGTCCACACAGTGTCATCAAAAGAAATGATTCTGGGGGAATCACTGTGATATCTGAAAGCAGAACGGACGAAGCTCACACCTGCAAATAGGGATAAAATATGAGAGTAAAGTCAACTTAGACAGATAGATAGATAGATATAGATAGATAGATAGAAGATAGATAGATAGATAGATAGATAGATAGATAGATAGATAGATAGATAGATAGATGAACAGACATTCACGGGCTGCTATATACAAACTCTCACAAAGAAAACAATGTAGTAACGTCAATTTCAGCATATCTTTTTGACTGATATTTTCTTTACAGTCTGATCAACATTTTGTTTTTTTTAAACAACGCACCCTGCGTTCCTCTTCTTCCCATCCTCACGTCCCCTCCTGGATCTCTCTATTCCCCATTCCAGCTGTCTCCTGGATCTCTCTTTCCCCATTCCAGCTGTCTCCTGGATCTCTCTATTCCCCTTTCCCAGCTGTCTCCATTTTCTACATGAAATGTTCACACAAAGACGTTTCTGTCACCTTGATGTCACCCAACTCTGCAGACTCCTAACTATTGCTCAGTGTCTAAGCCAGTGCTCAGTGTCTAAGCCAGTGCTCAGTGTCTAAGCCAGTGCTCAGTGTCTAAGCCAGTGCTCAGTGTCTAAGCCAGTGCTCAGTGTCTAAGCCAGTGCTCAGTGTCTAAGCCAGTGCTCAGAAGTGACAGACGCCTGACGCAAAGTGCAGACTGCACAACTTATTGCAAGCTGTTGACTCTACGTCAAGGCCTTAAAAATCCACCCCTACTATTTTCTTTCCCAACAAAGTCTCTTCTCTTAGAGAAGTGCATACCCCACGAAGTGACTTTGAATCAACACTGAAATTGGTTTGGAGATCATAGAGAACGCATTTTTCTGCGAAGATTCAAAACAGAATTAGAAAAGTATTTACAGACTCAGAATCAACATCTTACTTGGAGAATATTTTGACAGGGTCGCCCTGTCTTCTTCAGCTCACTGTTGCTGTTGTGGCAGCGAGACCTGGAGGGACGACTGTTGTGTGGGGTGAACGGTTGTCAGGATCTGATTGTAGAGGGGAGGGGGGGGGGGGTTCAAAGCCTTGATCTCTGTTCAGGCTGGGCGTCTGGTCTTGATTTCGATGGCTTCTTTAACTTTTCGTTTTGTGAGGAAGGGCTCTGTAGATAAGATTTTGGTTGGGGGTGGGGGTGGGGGGGGGGGGGGGGGGCTGAAACTGGCCTGTGGCTTGTAGATGTTTATGTATGGCGGAAGTAGATCGGTTTTGGTGTTCCTGTAGACGGGTGGTGAGTGGTCTTGCTGTCTCGCCAATGTAGATATGGGCACAGTCTTGACAACCTGCCTGGTACACTACACCTATTTATTGATTTGCTTATTTTCTTATTATTCATTTAATTGTTTATTTTTGTGTATTTATTTGCTTATTCATCCATTCAATGATTTATTTATCCATTGATCTATGTTGTTTCTTTCGTTCTCTCTTTCTTTTTGTCCTTTTATTTTATTCATTTACTTATTTATTTAATTATTCATGTATTCATGTATCTATTTATTTATGATATTTGTCGATCCTTCGTATTTATTTAATTGATAATTTGCTCAGTTAAATATTTTATTTTTGTATATTTCATTTCTTTCTCTACTTGTTTATTTATCTAATTAATTTTATCGTTCATGTATGCACTGTTTCATTTGCTTATTTACTTCTCTTTCTGTACTCCGGCCTCGTCAAGTCAAAGATGTCTTCGGGGACAGGGCTGTCGTTGAGGACAACATATTACCCCCTTTGCCCAGTGGTCATGTCATGTCTAACTCGTCCTGGGTGCTCCGTGTTTCATCTACGACAATACAGGAAGGTGTGAAGTTCCAAACTGTTATGAAAATGAGCATGGTCTTCATGTCTGCCGACATTGTCAACAAATTCGGTGTTCGTTAATGTTGCAACCATGTGTGTGTGTGAGTGTGTGTGTGTATGTGTGTGTGTGTGGTGTGTGTTGTGTGTGTGTGTGTGTGTGTGTGTGTGTGTGTGTGTGTGTGTGTGTGTGTGTGTGTGTGTTGTGTGTGTGTGTGTGTGTGCGCGTGCTGTGTGCGTGCGTGTGTGTGTGTGTGTGTGTGTGTGTGTGTGTGTGTGCGTGCGTGCGTGCGTGCGTGCGTGCGTGCGTGCTGCGTGCGTGTGTGCGTGTGTGCGCGTGTGTGTGTATGAGTTTGAGCATGCATGCACGCATGTAAGCTCACACAACGCATGAAGAGAAAACCTGTTAGCTTTATGAGCATAGTTAAGGACACCTAGCGACCAAGTACATGTACTTTCATACACGCACTTGGCATGATTGTCGTGGGATTTTCGTGGCCTGGATGTATTAAGGAGAGCAACGATCGCCTGCGAAAACATGATGTGCCTCAAATCTCGATCAGGAATTCTTTCTGTCTTTTTGCCCACAGCTTTCAGATTGTGACGCTTCTACGTCTGTCTTTGTCAAATGTGACCGCCAAGTAAGCTAGTTGTCGTCCGTCTCTCTCTCTCTCCTCTCTCTCTCTCTCTCTCTCTCTCTCTCCCCTCTCTCTCTCTCTCTCTTCTCTCTCTTCCTCTCTCTCTCTCTCTCTCTCTCTCTCAGAGAACAGGGAAACCTTCATTCTAACTCACTTGCTCAACCACCGAGTTTTTGGGCGAAAGTGGCCTAAAGCCGCCTTTTCCTGTGGGGGAAGAGAGAGAGAGAGAATCACCGACAACCCTGACAAAACCCGTTAAGGTCAAGTTGCCCTCAGAACAGACAGACAGACAGACAGACAGAGAAGAGAGAGACAGAGAGAGACAGACAGACAGACAGAGAGGCGCCCATGCACACACTCACACACACTAAGACACACACACAGGCACACTAACACACACACACACACACACACACACACACACACACACACCTTTCTCTTTCTCTTTCCTCTCTCTCTCAGTTAAATGTCATAAAATCCGCACACTTCTTCTGACTAATTTCCACCTACAAACTTTGTACACAGGCAGACACGGGGCTGAAACCTGATCACTTAATTTACGGCTCGCGGCAGTTTGCAACCAGAGCGCCTAGCCTGAGCTGTGTAAACGAAGCACACTCGGCTGGGTTGCACCACGTTGCGTCAGAAAATGATTTGGAAAATTCTGGATTGCCACGTCGGCACACGGCATTGAGGCTGTCACGCGACACGACCGGGTTCGACATTGCTTGCTGGACTCTCGGGAAAGAAGGTTGTGTTTTTGACTGCGCTCTGGTGTGACCACTGTGTTTTAATTGTGTTATTTTAAAATGGCTAAAACGTTACTGAAGAACAGGTTTGTGCATTCGAGACCATAAGTTTACTTTAACTGTATGTTAGAGTATTTGTTGAAAGAATTAGGCGAAGCATGTTGTGAAACCGGGGAGATTGTTTTTCTAGAAAACGAAAAAAGTGAACTAACTGCTTAAAAAATGAACGACTATCTTAAAGGTTTGTTGGTTCAAGGAAATGAAACAAGATGTTGCTAGTTTTAATACGTGTTTGACTATGATGAGATGGTTCCTTATCTAATAAATGGCGCTGCATTGTTGAAATTTGGGCCCCGAAGCAAAACAAACCATTGCGCGTTGATTGTTGGAGCTGGCTTGAGACAGCTAAAGCCATGTTTAAAAAACATGGCGTTCATTTCTAAGGCGGAGGTAAACACGGCTGATTCGTATGCTAAAAAACTTATATTTGAAACATTTTTGCTGTTCCTCCCAAGTAAAAAATGTTCTCAGTTTGTATTAGACTTGATTGATTGTTAACTACAGATTCAGTGTTCATGTGGCAAGCTGATCTGTGTATTAAGATGTGTATACTTTTCTACTTTTTTAATTCTAACCATTCATCTGCCTTCAAGTGTGCCCTTATGCAACTGAATGGCGATTTTCGAATGTTCTGGCAACAAACTAGATAGGGTTAGGCAGACCTTAGTACATCTACCAGTATGGAGAGGAGTAGTGTGTGGCCAGCACTATCTTCATATAAATGCTTCAAATATACAATGACGGATGTACTACTACTGGCGATTAGAGCCGCCATAAAAGCTTGGCTACGGCAGTAATTGCTGTAACTCTGCCAATTTTCAAGCCTGGTTGAGAAAAGGGAGCACAGCAAACTAGGCTAAGTGATAAGTTTTATATTTTTGACATAAAATCCGCACACTTATTCTGACTAATTTCTAACCTACAAAAACTATGTGTAACAGATAGGCTGACACGAGGCCGAAACCTAATCGCTTAATTTACGGCTAGCGAGACGCGCGACCTCGTTCCACAGCGCACGGCAAGCGACCAAAAATCAATAAAGCGGGAGACTGGGCTTGCCAGGTGAGGGTGGGGGGTGGGGGGGTGTATTCATTTCAGGTTGACAGCGCGCCAGGTGTCGTTAGCGAATGTTCTAGACTGTTACGTGTCACTCCCACTTTATGGCCGCCACGTCAGCAAGACCGGGTTGTATTGTCATTGAAGGTGTGTGGTGTAGTGAGAAGATATTTACCGGGTTTTGTGCAGGTTGGTTTTGTTTATATAATATTTTAAATCATGGCAGAACAAAGACAGTGGGAGATTTCTAAGCTGACAATACTTGACGAGCATGTTGATACCATGCACAATTTGTTAGTGCTTTGGATGAGTTGAGAGCGGCAGGCCCTTCATATTCTCGCAAACTAAGAGAGATTGCTCGTTTGTTGAATCCATATGCTAAAAGGTTTGCTACAGTTGGTCTTTCTTTCATAGAAGTCTACTCTATGAGGAAGGATTGTATTTAATGTTTTCAAGCAGTGAGGAGATAGAAAATTATTGGACTGCTTCTGTACAAGAACCAATGCAACTCCAAACACACTCCTCTCAAAGTCCGCAGCAGTGAGAGAGAACTAGCGCTCCACCCTAGAGCGGTCAAAGGTCACAGTGGCAAAGCCGTTTCTTCAGCGCTCCACCCCAGAGCGGTCAAAGGTTACAGTGGCAAGCCGTTTCTTCAACGCTCCACCCTAGAGCGGTCAAAGGTCACAGTGGCAAGCCGTTTCTTCAGCGCTCCACCCTAGAGCGGTCAAAGGTCACAGTAGCAAGCGTTTTCCAGCGCTCCACCCTAGAGCGCTCAAAGGTTACAGTGGCAAGCCGTTTGAGAGATCCAGCGCTCCACCCTAGAGCGGTCAAAGGTTATCAGCAGTGAGAAGATTAACTTTTTTTGCTGCTTCGTCGCTTTGCTGTCTACGCTCCACTTCACATACAAAGGCTGTCTATTCAGACGTCTTGCGCCCAAATGGTGTTACACATGACAAATAATAAAGCTCTGTGTACACCACACACACTCCCACCCCCAAGTCACCCCAAGTCCTTAATTAAGTTTTAATTAAGTCACCCCAGGTTCTTAATTAAGTTTTTTAATTAAGTTTACTTCAAGTTCTTAATAAGTTCTTGATTAAGTTTTTAATTAAGTTCTTGATCAAGTTCTTATAAGTTCTTGATTAAGTCATCCTCTAAGTACAACCAAGTTCGTATTCAAGTTATCTTATAATTATCAAAAATTACAAGCTATGTTTTTATCTTAAATAGTAGATGTCTAATATAGTACACACACGCCTCAAAAAACGCGTCATCGTTGAGGATGTCTTGCTCAGCGTTCTCTGCATAGATCTTAATGAAGTTCTTGCAACCTAAGCAACCGCATTGATTCTGGTCTATGGAAATGTCTTTTATAGACTCCATGTCTTTATTTATTGACTTTATCATTTTATAATACGCCATGATCTATTTTATTAAAAAAATTTAAAATATTATTGCATTATAAAAGGATCAAAATGATCTTTTGTTGTTGACGGTTTTGGCGTGCAGTTGTCTTTTTCTGTATTTAACGGTTCAGATTTTTTTGATTGCTTTTGTTTCTGTTGCCATTCTTTATATATTTTATAACAGTAATAACCGCCCCCCGCAGCAGCAATGGCGCCAAAAATGGCAACAGTTTTAAGTTCAATATTCCCTGAAGACTTTGGTGCCCTTGTATCACATGGAGTTTTTATAGCGGGCATTGAATCAACTTGTTCTGGCGCTGGCGGTGGGTTTTGTTTTTCATGATGAGTCATATTCTGTAACATTAATTTTTTTTGTCTGTTCCACTCTGCTAATTTTTTTCCTGCTTCAACACGCCCAGGATTTTTAATGGTCCCCACCTGGTTCAGTGTTTTCTGCTGATTTTCTGGCTTGGTTACTTTCTCCACCCGATTCAGTGTTTTCTGATTCTGCTGATTTCCAGCTCGTTCATTTTGAAGGGAAACAAAATCTATATGATTAAAAGTTATTAATCCCATGATCGCTGGCGATAACAATGTTCCAAATCTGTAGTATAGATCACAGCCTAGAGACTCTAATGACTTTGTTAAAACTGGATCTGCGTTAAATCATACGTAAGATCTTGTTCAGAATCAATGGGGGCAAATCTACTGACTAGTTTAGTGTACAAACTAAGAACCGTTTGCCCCACACTTTTCACCATTCTAGACCCCAGCTGCGCTTCATACCTGTTATGGGTACTTTAAAATGTCTTGCGGGGGCATCTGTTGAATCTGTTCAATGCTGAATTCAGTTCCGAGGAACTGTTTTGTTTTTCCACATGCTGCCAAAGAATACAGCCTCTCCTTTTGGGCATAATAGCTTGGTCATCAACTTGGTCATTCATAAGTTCAGGAAGGTTTAGGCTGCCTTGTAGCTGTAGGAGATCATCACTGTTCATGTTTTTTAATAATTAAATTATTTTATTTTATAAAAATGAGCACCGAAAAAACTGTTACCAACCTTGTATACCATTCTGTGTTATTGGAGGACTAAGTGTAGGATACTCAATGCTTGTAAAAGCCTGTTAAAATTAAACCAGCAGATCTTGGCAAACTAGACTTTGAGGATTCAGCAAAGCTGATTGCTATCATTGCAGCTTCGGTTGCCACGAAAGATTTTCTAGTCAAGCAAGGAATAATTCCAGACATATAAATCTGTAAGAAAAAAATACATTTATAAAAAATGGCTTCACTCGCAATAATGATAGGCGGCGCTGTGGTGAATGCGCTTGCTTTTAGCGGGAAATAATTTCGCATTTAGTTAAACTGGGGAATGACGGCGAGAGAAAAAAGACATAACAAAGCTATGGAGCAACTAGCAGCTGCACAAGACGCCTATGAAAGGCAGAGACTTGAGCAGTTAGATTTTATTAATGACACACTGAAAAGACAGGGGCATGCAGCTTACACATTTAAAAATGTTGATCAAGCAAAAAACAATATTATCTAGTAAACAGGCAAACCAATCGAGACATTGCCCCCACCAAAATTCAGTGACTTTTATCAACCATCAGAAAAACAAAAGATGCAAGAAATCGTGTTATTGTCGTTGGTATGACCGTCGTGTATTTTGTTGCACATAATATTGGCTGAATAAAAATGAACAAAATCTATTATTCGCCCAAAGGAAAATTGGAAGGGAATAACAGCAATTAAAAAGCTAAGCCAAGCAGCTGGAGTCAGTGAACAAACAGCAAAAGAATGGTTATCTAAACAAGCGATTTGGCAAATTTTATTTACCTGCGCCCAAACGAATACAGAGACCGCACTTTGTGAATACAATACCGAACGACACCCATCAAATGGATCTTCTATATTTACCCTCTGATACGATTAGACGAAAAAGATTTAAGTACGCACTCACAGTCATTGACATAGCTTCAAGATACAAGATGCGGAACCATTAACACAAAAGAGTGCTTTGCTGTTGCTGTCGCCATACAGCTGATATACCAACGAGGCCCGCTAACTTATCCCCGCATGATTCAAGTTGATGATGGAAAAGAATTTAAAGGCCAAGTGAATCAATTATTGTTAAAACATAGAGTTTCCATTAAAAGAGGCATTCCAGGAGTTCACAGATCACAGGCTTTAGTTGAAAACTTTAACAAACAGTTAGCCGAAAGACTTTTCTCCTACCAGTATCACAGAGAGCTGATTGACAATTCTCGCAACCCCAGAATGGGTTAGAAGACTGCCCTCAGTTTTGCGCGCAATGAATAATGAAGAATTTAAAGGGTTAAAACCAGTACAAGCAATCAAAAAACAAACAATAAATGTTGTTGAAGACTCCAGTACACCCAGCAAACTATTACCGTTTGGTTTAAAGTAAGGTACCTTTATTTACCGGGAGAAGCAGAAGGGGACACTCGCATCAGGGCAACCGATCCAGTTTGGAGTGTTGACCCCTATGAAATAAAAAGAATTGTAAAGATGAATCCGCCCCTGTATTATTTACGAGAAACTGACCCCAACAAAACACACCAGCTCCTCAAAGATCTTTTGCGAAAGAGAACTGCAGATAATCCCACCAGACACTGTTCTGCTTAATTAATTACGTAAATATATTTGAGTTTAAAATGGAAGCTCAGAAGGAAGTGCAGAACGAAACAAGAATGGTAAAGGAAGAGACCATGAAAATGATACGGGAATCATTTCATGCGTGTAATGCTATTAAAGGAAACATTTTCGGGATTAATCAATGCATGCTAAATCATCCAGATCACCTACAACTCAAACCCCCCAAATTGGGAAAAGAATATCTTGAAATAATAAAAAAAATTCGAACGCATCAAGCAAACATGAGAAAGATTTAAATGAATTGGATGAAGCTATGATTGATCTTATAACAAAAGTTGATGAAAAATATAAACCCCCCTGTTTATGCGGTCCTCCAGTGCCCGATTGCATATGAAAACTCTGGATTAACAAATACTCGTTTGTGTTTGTTTTTATCTAACGACTTCTTTGTTACAACTGTTGTGTTGATCTCATGTAGATTAGATCGCAGTTTACGTTTTCATGATGAAAAGTCTTATTGCCAAACAATGCTTCTTTGTAGTTGTCATGTGATATGTTTGACTGCACAACGCTGCGAGATATTCCCTTTGCTTTCTTAATGATTTTCTCCTGGCTCGAAATACTGTACATTTTTGACCTTAAACCAACAAACTCCTTGATCACCTTTCCAGATAATTCATCCTTCATCTTTCCTAAAACCTTCTTGTTAGTAATTGAATGTAAAGGCGAATCTTTAGGGTAATCGGATGTGTCGTACCATCCACTCGCTCCTTTAGCTACTTCGGTTTCCATGTCTTTATAGATGTCTTCAGTAGGGATATCTATAACAAAACTATCTGTATCTGTGTAAAGTACTCTGGGCTCGGATACGAGGGCTTAAAGTAGTCATAAAGAAACTCTAACATCAAAAGCTTTGATAATTCTAAAACAGTAAACCCAATAAATACAGTTTGTCCAATTTGACTTTCTTTTTTTTCATCATTATGCCAAAAAGCTGATCATGAAATCTTCTGAAGTCCTGATAATTAGGTTTTGAAGTCAGCTTAATTTCTTCGTTCTCTTTGGTGACCAATCTGACATCTTTACGCTTGTGCGGATTCTCCATAGTCTTTCTGAAACAGCTGTTGTTCATCAACTTGAAAAAGTCTTTTTCTGAAGCATCTGTGGATTTAGTTCTGAGATCAGTGTTCTTCATGATGTAGGGTTTCATGAACTGTTCTTGATCAAAAGCTATTATGCGATGAAACTGCTGTCAACTTCAACCCATGTCTTAAATAAAATTGTAGAAGTCTGTAATGACAGACATAATTTTTTTTGCCTCGAGATTTGGGACAAGTTTAGGCGGTTCTCTTGGATCCATCTTTAGACTTTCTGCTGCTAATGGGTAGTCATTATGCAGGTCATGGAGTTCCTGAGGATATTCTAAGTCAACTTCTAGAATGAAACCACGCTGTTGATCAGGCGTTAAACTGCCCAACCACTTTAATGCCTTTTGAATATTATTCGGATCGCCGCCTGTGTACATTTTAAAGTTACGTAATGGAAGTGATTGCGCCATTGCCCATCCATACAAATTGTTTGCATCTAAATACATGAGATAGTTAGACCTTTTACTCGGATCATAGTCGTCCAAGTATTTGTTGTTTGCTTTACAGTAATGATGCGACGCCATACTAATTCCTCCACGCAATCCGTTTTCAATCATCTGAATCATTGGTAAATCTGACAATAAATCAATCTGTACTCCAGTAAACTTTAAGAAAGCATCCCAACTCATCCCGGGCGCAGAAATATAATGCGCAGGATCCAAACTGTAATGTTTCATGCAGGTCTTTCTATAATTTCAAAGACGTCCGCCAACAAACATACATCTGCCCTTAAATATGAATCATGATAGTCTCCCATCGTTTTACAATCTAACTTCTGCCACGCATCTTGAGCTTGCTGGTAATCAGAATCACTAATGTCCTTTCCTCTGAGACTAGAAAGAACGCGCCTTTAGGAGGAAGTGTGTCTTCATCAAACCTTTCCCAACTGTTCATGTACTCATAAGGATAAACGCCCTTTCTAACGAGAGTTGGGTCAAAGTATTCTTCCATTATTGGGCAGGACTTTAAGGACATAGCCAGTGACTCTAATGATCCCATCATGTGTTGCATAGAGTCATAAAAAGACATGTTATTTAGATTAAAGCACATGTACTTTTCTGATGACTGTGCAATGCATGCTACCCTGAAGGCGT
The DNA here is from genome assembly GCA_018398815.1 of Conus ventricosus. Classification (NCBI taxonomy): domain Eukaryota; kingdom Metazoa; phylum Mollusca; class Gastropoda; order Neogastropoda; family Conidae; genus Conus; species Conus ventricosus. The sequence continues at coordinate 88,425,680 of CM031609.1, forward strand.
TGGTTACTGCTTGCAATATAAGATGAGAGTCGTAACCTCGCAAGTTATGAAAGAAGATGGGCAGCTTCCATGTCTTTGGTTCAAACTTTAGTTGAAGATTGCATTTGTTGTGCGCAGCTCCTCTGAACTTTCCGCTAATGTGATCATGGTCTCTTACTGTCGGATTCTCTGCGTCTGATGAGAGACCTAAACCGCAAATCCAACAATGTGTGGCTGAGTCATACTGTTGTTGGGCTTCAGGCGTCATTATGATTTCAGATAAATTCAGATTATTAGAACAGTCATTACGCACTTGCTGCATGCGTTCTAAAGTTTCTGCAGCATTAGACCCTCTATATAATTCTGGCTTTGAATGGGCCCATCCGACCTGACAACAATGAAAGCAAATGAACAATCTGATGATTACTCATTAAGACTGTTTTTCGAAGTTTTTGTGGCGCTGGCCCTTCATAAGGAACAATAAGCGACTCGAAGTCTGCGTAAACTACGTATGGAGAATGTTGCAGTTTTTTCCAGTTCTTAAAACTAACTTTAGATCCAGGTGGGGGTAATTAGTTCTGTATTACAGTCTACAGAACTTTTACAATGTTTCTTATGTTCGCTCGCAGCTTGAACAGATGGCATTCTTGTTAAACATTTTCTACAGAATTCTTGTTTGCCATGATCTTTTGAAGTATGCTGCATTAGTCTACTCATTGTTCGTATCAATGTGTAATGGGGCAGCCCTGCTGGCGAAACATTAGGAGTAAGTCCACATGACTTTTGCTGGTTCGCCTATTGTTGGACTGTTCTTGGACACTTTAATTGGCACCAAATTTGTTTCCTCATCCCATGTGTATACATTAACAGTTATTGGGTTGTTTTGTTCTTCAAACTGATCAATTTGGTCCACACTAACAGGAAAGGATATTCCATTGAAGTTAAGATCATTGATGTAAGGGTGATAGTTAGACACTCTCTCTGCGTTTTTGCGGGCGTAATGCAGCCTTGCAAGAACACACCACATAAAACATTTGTTGTCTGTATTCTTTATGTTTAGAACTGCTCTTTTGCAACTAATGCTGGAGGTAGTGGAATGTAAGACTTGCCAACAATCGGTGCATACTTAGCCTTTTTAATCTAATCTCTAAAACTTCGCCCTCTGACCAACCAGAGCCTCTCATTTTGGCTTCTTCAGCGGCAGCGTCAAACTGTGCAAGCAGTTCGTCTGCCCAACCGGGTGTTAAGTCATTACGGGAAAGAATAGTCTGTTGTTTAGTCGAGACCCAGACTTCTGATTTTCTTCATTTATGTTACATAGTCAATTAAAACAGCTAACATTACTTTAACTGGCGGGGTCTATTGTTAGTTACCTGGAACTTGAGAAATAGCATGAACAACACTTGCCTGTACGTTTGTTGGGTCAATGACTTCTAAATCAATATCATTCAGTGCTCTTGATAAACGCTCTCTCTCGAGCATTCCTTCAAACATTCGTCTTGTCCTTCATATATCTTATCCATGTTGAGTTTCTTTTCTAACTCAAAATATTTATTTAAATTAAAAAAAAAATTCTTAATCAGAATCATATCGACGGTCTTTTTGCGCTTGGACTCATAAACTAAAGAAATAAACACCTTTTGGTGTTTGTTAATGTGAGCTGTTTAGAACAGAGTTTAATGTCCGTTTACTGTTTTTAAGCATTCCTTTTTTATCTGCTCGGGGTCTGGCTGTTGAGAAAAACTTGTCCTCGCCTTTCTTTGAAGATCAAACTTTTGTCTTTTGTAGTCATCAAAATCGGCCTTAAACGATTAAATTCTTCATCCGTGATGTTTGAGTCAGCTAGTGCTTTATTTATTGTCAGTTTGAACGAACTAAGTTTAGCTGTTATTAGTTGAACCATAGCTGTGTGCTTTTGGAGTTAGTTTTTAATTTTTTGCTAGCAGCACCTACAGCTAATGAACACAGACCAAGAGCTAAAGACAAACCTCCTAGAGGTAAAGCTGCGGGTGCGCCTATGCCTGTTGCTAAGAGACCAACACTCGTTCCTGCTGATAGAGCACTTAATAGTCGATGCTCCAGTATTAACATATAACAGCATTAAAGCAGCAGAATACCTTCGTTTGGTTTTGCTGTATTTTGAAAGGTCTTGCTCTAGTACTTGCTGCATTTGTGTAATGTTGGTTAATCTGAAGGTTTTTATGTTAGGGTTTCTACTATCTCTTCTTTTGGCGGCGCTGTAGGCACATTTGGATAAACCTGAACAGACATGCTTTTTATAAAATAGAAATAATTTAGTATTGTATATCTTTTAATCTGTTATTTTCAATATTCAGCTGCGCATCATATATTAAAAACAAATGTACATTAAGCGGTTTATCGGCTTCTTCTTCTTTATCAATTTGAATGTTTATTACGTCTCTCACAGTTCTCCCGCATCCATGCAACTGATTATCCTCTGTTGACCTTAGGTCAATCCATAAACCGTATTTTGTTGTTAAATAATCATCAAGTCTTACACTGTGAAGGTGTAGATCTTTAGCCACAAGGTCAACTGTTTGGATTTCTACACCTCCCACCTCCAAACAGTTTTCTTATTTCATCAAAATGCTGATAAGGTTTAAGCCCGCTAGCATAGATTTGGTTAGGACTGCCCTCAATCGAACATTGTACTTTCGTTATTTTTGGATTAAAAAACTTTTCACTTCCTCTTTTGAATGGTTCTTCATCTTCACACAGCAATAAAATACCTTTAAGCGATCTTGCTGGCGACGCTAAAACTAAAATTCCTATAGTGTCTGCCCTGCTTCTAGGATATGTTGTATGATGAATCACTCTTTCGTATATAATTGCTAATTTTGACTGATATTGGTGCTCAATCTGCCTTGCTAAATTAGGTTGCTAACAACGTCAAACTCTAACGTGATGTCAGAAATGCTGTACTTTGCTTCGGTGTCTGTTGATCTGATAACAACGTTTGTATTCGTTAAAGTTAGTTCATATGACAGTCTGTCTTTTAATGCTCCTTGAAAGTATGGCGCATGCGCTTTTAACAACTCAAAATCTAAGGGAATGGAAAAGCGATTTCCAAACGCAAAATTTATAGCCACATACTTTTTGCCGTCTTTAGTATCTGCAGCACCTATTCTATGTTTTAGTGCTTCTTCATTTTCTATTCCTTGAAACGCAAGATCAGCCCTTTCATTCCCGGTTAGCCATAGATCAGAATAGTTAAAAATATGTCTGCATTGTGTAAAGAAAATATTTCTTGCCCCTCAAGTTTTATAGAAATTTCTTACAATTGCCCGCCCCAAATTCTGGACAACTGTCCTGTTTGGGTCTGTTGTTGAATCAAGTACTATTTTGAAAGTAAGACGCGCAGAGCCTGGCACAATCACTTCATCGCTCCTAGGTCCGGAAATTTGACAGTAAGAATTTGATCTGCATCAATAGTAGATGGATTATTTGGAACAGTAATATTCCGTTTATTTCCCTTCACGCCAAAGGGTTCTTTCAGTCTTCTATGCGGTCAAGAATCAAGCCATATGCATGTAACATTTTTTTATAAAACAAAATAAAAAAAATAATTATTAAAGAAACATGGCAGGCATTGAAGATGAAGATTATGATGTTTTTGATCCTGGAGACGACATGAGTGATTCCCCTTGGGAGCGGCATCGCCGGGCTCTCATTGCATTATGAATTAGCAGAAATCGGGAGTACATTACCAACAAGTCGGTATAAATTAACAGAAAGTAAGGTCAGATCATTATACCAAAGTTTTAGGCCAAGAACCTCCCGAATTTATAGACCCTAATGATTTTGAAGTAAAAGATAACCATTGTTTGTGAGGAGCGAACCAAGGACAACTTGTTCAGCTTACAACTAAAAAAGACCCATCAAAGTTTTTAGCCGTGGGTTCAATTAGAAATAGACTCCCTGCGAGCGTACAAAATCGCCTTGGCCTTGTTAGGCCAAAATAAGGGCGGAGCAGTTTCTAAACTTCAAAACACACTGCATAGAACTCCCAACAGATAACCAAATGCAAAACATGGAACTTAAAGAATTAAATCAATCAGCAGGTGAATTAATAAATGTAATAGAAGCAGAATCCAGTTTTTCAGAAGAAACAGCGTTAAAGACTATACACGACTCGCCGCTACCCATGCGAGAAATAACGGCCCTTGATCATGCTTTAAGAACCATCAAAGGCGAATTAACAAACAATTTAGCAAAACTAGGTGAACTAGATGAGCATATAAAAGAGAAAAAGAAAAACTCGTTGAGGCTGATGACGCCAACTTAGGGCCTGATATTAAAGAAAGAATAACCCAAAGACTAAAAGATCTTGAACAAGAGAGATCAGCAAGACTAGAAGCGCTAACTACTAACCGAGACCAATTACGAACTCAAGTGAATAGAATAAGAGAAACTATCCGGAAATTTTATATGAAGACGCAACGCTAGCAGAACGAATAAGAACATTGTTTAGAGAGCAGGGAGTCACATTGGCAAGCGTTATAACTGCCTTAGGATTTGCAATAAGTACATTGGTGTTGGCTATTACAGGCGGCGGTGGAGGTCAAAGTCCAGTACCTCCGCCGCCATCGCCTCCACCTGATAAATCATGGTAAAAAAACAGCTTGATCATCTGCGAATTTATTAAAAAAAATTAGCTGGTAAAGCTATAGACGCTTTACCAGGAATATTGGGGAGTATTGTCAGCTGGCTTTTGTCTACTGCAAGCAAAGTAGTTGGCTTTATGGCCGAGCACTTATGGACATTAGTTCTCTTAATAGTTGGGTTAATATTTAGTAAGATAAAGACCAAGTAATCCTAGGCCAGTTAATCCAAGAACAAGCGCTGTCTTTTCATATTCATGGTCATCGCGAACAGAGTCCGCGAGCTTGCTGAGTCTTCAATGACTTTTGGGGTTTGGACTTCGGGATTAGATGACTTAATCTTGGGTGTTCTTTTATTGTTTGTAATATTACTGGCTCAGAATTTATGTCGTTTTTCCCAACCTTCTGTTCATTGCCTGCTATAAGAATTTCATTATTATAGTTTATTATTGTACCTATCTGGAGTCTGAGGTCAGAAGGCAGCATGATAAACCAGTGCCAACAGCAAAGTCTACTTTCGATCTTGCGTATTGTAAAACATGTTGGTACCTTGAATACTTGAAGGTAAATCAACTGTAGAATTAATGGCGCTCCTCTAAATGTTGCTAAGTATTGTTTTGTGCTCAAAGCCAGTAGAAAGATCAGTTATGCTCGATCTTGCCTGTGCTTGCGAACCTAGCAAACACCAAACGTAAGTACGAATAGATCGTTTATTCGTTCTATTCCCGCTCTAGTTAGGCCCTTAGAAGTGTCTAAGATAAATGTTGTCCATGCTGTTTTATGCTCTTGCTCTATGGACCAGGCTGAACAATTTTGAAAGGAGGTTTCAAGACATATTTATACTTTCTGTGCGTGCCCCGAAAATAAGGGGTGCCTAGGCCATGATCAAGATCCAACTTTTGTCTAAAGTCTGTCTGATGTTAATATTGAATTCGTTACAGATCCTTTCAAAAGCCTTCATGTCTATTCTGTTGCTGAATGGATTAAACGATTTGTCATTCGGTAATGGGCTTGCAGTTCAGTCAAAATACGTCTAAAGGTGTAATAGAAATGAAATCTGTACACTGACCTCACCAAAGGATCAGGATGAGTTAAATGATCAGCATACGACACTCCACACCCAGTTGATGCACAAAACACAGCAAAGTTTAACTGGTTCTGATAAAACTGCAACGGATGACTAAACCACGCTTTCTGGTTGTGCTCGTTTTCAATAGGGGGGTTAAGATAGCTCTTCAATGGAGGTACTCACCTTTTTATGAAAAGAGGCAGTCTGGGTCACAGCAATGTCAAGAGTATCAGTTGCTATATTTTTAAGATTGTAGTGCGGCCCAACAGATATTTTGCGCCAGTATATTTGAATGCACTCATTTTTATTCTGTTTTAAAAAAATGTTTGTAACAATAACAACCCAAGACCGTCCTTCGTTTTTAGAACATGCTATTGATAACAATTGTGGGGCTAAAACGGTCGCGCTCCATGAAATATTTTACAAAGTCGAAGGGTTTAATATAAGCGAAACCAAGGGGAATAATAAGATTACAAAGTTGTGGGGCTCAAGCTAACCAGTTAACAATACCTGATGGTTATTACGGTTTTGCTCACTAAAAGAAGCAATGAGTAAATTCGGCATTACTCTCAAACTTAACAATGCAAATCTAAAAACAATATTAACATTTGAACCTGAAAATGCAGATTACTTATTTGATAAAGAGCTAGCTAAAATGTTAGGCTTTAAAGTTGACACTCAGGTCACTAAAAGATTGTTGTTGCGCCAAACAAAACTACTTTAAGGGGGAAAATCCGCTCGATCTTGCATTATATTCATTACTTTATGTTTATTTGGATGAGCTGAGCACTGATGAAAACTTATATGATGGAAGGCCCTCAAATGTTTTTAAGAGCTTTACCGGCGGGGAAAGCTGCATATTGCGATATGAAATTATACAATTCCCTAATTTACAGTTTAAAAGATTAGTTTGTGGGAGGGTTGGATCATTTAATATAAAAATCAAAGACAAAGCGGGAAAGTTGTGAAATGTGATAACCTGCACATTGTTTTGGAAATAAAATAATACGCTACTAAAAAATAATGTCGCGTGGGCCAGAAGAACCAGGAGTTACATTAGCGCCTGTGAGGTGTATAACCTTAGAATTAAAAGACCTTGCAGACGTTGCGGACTTTGAACAGAACGGTGAGATAGGCGCTTTGTATGGGTTTGAGTACACTAAGATGGTGATTATAAACGCAAAGAGGTTGGCGACAGCAAAAAGTTTCCTAAACTAGAACAACTGCGCAATCTAGAAGCAAATAATGTTGGCCAGTATGAATATAAAATAGTTCGAAAACCTGACCTCAAATGGCACTTAGAACCATATTTAGAATGGGAAATAAAATTTGAATTCATAAGCCCATTTACATATTTTAGCCGTCAAAAAAGTTTCAGAAAAGCATTCAACTCTGGCCCTTTACATGTAAGTCTTATGCCAGAGGACAATAGTCAGAAAGAGATGAAAATAAAGCCGTATGGGAATAAACAGTACATCCTCCACAGAAGAGAATCAGTTTGAAAGATGCTTCTACAAAATTACAGTTCATTCCGCAAATGAAATTAGGAGACCACGTTCACATAATATTTGAAATTTCTGTCTTAAAAGATGTAAAGAGGGATGGGGTTGTGGGCATTAGTGACGTCCTTCTAAAAGGAATTCTAATTAGCTGGCAAAACTTAGACGTTGAAAAACTTAAAGTTACCGTCGTCATTCTTCACAATGGTGAGGATATTAAGGTCATAACAACAAGCAACAAAATCAATATTAGTCTAAATAGAAACAATCTTACAGAACTGAATTGGATTAATCTTACACATTTAGATCTTATAGGATTTTATTATACTGAACAAGTTTTAACAGAGAGTATGATAAAAACAATAACTGGATTAGATTAAATTCTGTTATAAAACTATGGAGCAGTTTAAACTTTATGATAAAATCCCCTCATTGTTCAATGATTTGTGGCAGACTGGTTGTGGAAAAACAATATATTTGTCCTAGACTTATTACAAACAGTTTATCGCTATAATTTTGATCATATTGTGATTTTCTGTCCAACACTTAAAAGGAACAAAGCATATCATAATAGAAGGTTTTAATGGACAGACAATGACGTATATTTAGTTAATCCTAGCACTAAACTGAGTGAGTGTTTAGAATGCTTTTATAAAGTGTTTGAAGGAACGCAGACACTCTTTATTATAGATGACTGTTCAGCAGAAAAAGATATAGTTAAAAGAGAAACACTTTGTCAAAGCTGGCTTTTAGCGGAAGACATGATGGGATAAGTGTGTGGATTTTATGCCAGAAATATAACTCGGTTTTAAAAGACTTTAGAGAACAGTTAAAGACTGTAGTGTTATTTCACATGAAAGACAGAGACTCATTTGAAGAATGTTTGCGCGAAAATGATGTTTATGAAAATGACCAGGAAAAACACAGGATTAAGCAAAAACTAAAATCTGAAAAGTTTAGTAAATTAGTATTAAAAACGGATAACCCTACACAGTATGTTTGTTTGTAGATAATCGTTATTTTTTGGCTATTAACGTCTTACTTGTCAGAGAACAGTAATATGCTGATTCTAGGGCACTTTCGCCCGAAAACTGTCTGTCTTCTGTCTCTCTGTCTCTCTCTTCTCTGTCTGTCTGTCTGTCTGTCTGTTCTGAGGGCAACTTGACCTTAACGGGTTTTGTCAGGGTTGTCGGTGATTCTCTCTCTCTCTCTTCCGCCACGGAAAAGGCGGCTTTAGGCCACTTTCGCCCAAACTCGGTGGTTGAGCAAGTGAGTCAGAATGAAGGTTTTCCTGTTTCTCTCTCTCTCTCCTCTCTCTCTCTCTTCTTTTCTCTTTCTCTTTTCTCTCTCTCTCTCTCTCTTTCTCCTCCTCTCCACTACTGGGCGACAGTAATGACAGATTTGTTTTGTTTTGATGATTTGGGTGAAGAGGCTTTTCAGGCTTAGTCATTTTCTCCACACACACACACACACAAAATTCTTTGTTTTGTGGTGTGCCGCGCGCGTTTGTGTGGGGTGTGTGTGTGTGTGTGTGTGTGTGTGTGTGTGTGGTGCGTGCGTGCGGGTGCGTGCGTGCGTGCGTGCGTGCGGCGTGCGTGCGGGCGTGCGTTGCGGGCGTGCGTTTCGTGCGTGCGGTTTCGTGCGTGCGTGCGTGCGTGCGGCGTGCGTGCGTGCGTGCGTGCGTGCGTGCGGGTCGTGGTTGCGTGCGTGCGTGGCGTGCGTTTTCGTGCGTGCGTGCGTGCGTGCGTGCGTGCGTGCTGTGCGTGCGTGCGTGCGTGCGTGCGTGCGTGCGTGCGTGCGTGCGTGCGTGCGTGCGTGCGTGCGTGCGTGCGGGCGTGCGTGCGTGCGTGCGTGCGTGCGTGCGTGCGTGCGTGCGTGCGTGCGTGCGTGCGTGCGTGCGTGCGTTGCGTGCGTGCGTGCGTGGTGCGTGGGGCGTGCGTTGCGTGCGTGCGTGCGTGCTGTGTGTTTTGTGTGTGTGTGTGTGGGTGTGTGTGTGTTGAAACGAACAAATGTCACTGGTGAACGTGAAACTTGAAAAAAGAGTTTCTCCAAGCCCTTGCCCTCGACTGTAATATAACTAGCTGAGACAGAGACGTGCGTGTGTGAACCACCGGTGGTTTCCAGTCCCCCATCTGTGGTCGCCCAGTACAGGTATGGGTTCTGCCCTCTTCTGCCCGACGTTCTATGGTCGCCCTGTACAGAGTTTTGCTGTGTTCTGCCTTACATCTATGGTCGTCCAGTTTCCGGTATGGGTTCTGCCCTGTTCTGCCTTACATCTATGGTCGCCCCGTACAGGTTTTGGGTTTCTGCCTTACATCAAAGGTCGTCCAGTTCCGGTATGGGTTTTGCCTGTTCTGCCTTACATCTATGGTCCCCCCAGTACAGGTATGGGTTCTGCCTACATCTATGGTCGTCCGTTTTCCCGGATGGGTTCTGCCCTGTTCTGCCTTACATCTATGGTCGCCCAGTACAGGTATGGGTTCTGCCTTACATCTATGGTCGTCCAGTTCCGGTATGGGTTCTGCCCTGTTCTGCCTTAACATCTATGGTCGCCCGTTACAGGTAAAGGGTTCTGCCTTACATATATGGTCGCCCATACATATATGGGTTCTGCCTTATATTCTATGGTCGCCCAGTACATAATGGGTTCTGCCTTAATCTATGATCGCCCCGTACATATATGGGTTCTGCCTTATATCTATGTCGCCCAGTACAGGTATGGGTTCTGCCTTATATCTTTTGGTGCCCGTACAGATATGGGTTTTTGCCTTATATCTATGGTCGCCAGTAAGGTATGGGGTTTTGCCCTGTTCTGCCTTATATCTATGGTCGCCCAGTACAGGTATGGGTTTGCCTTATATCTATGGTCGCTCATACAGGTATGGGTTATGCCTTATATCTATGGTCGCCCAGTACAGGTATGGGTTTGCCTTATATCTATGGTGCCCAGTACAGGTATGGGTTATGCCTGTTCTGCCTTATATCTATGGTCGCCCAGTTTTCAGGTATGGGTTTCTGCCATGTTGTGCCTTATATCTATGGTCGCCCAGTCAGGTATGGGTTCTGCCTTATATCTTGGTCGCCCAGTACAGGTTATGGTTCTGCCTTATATCTATGGTCGCCCAGTACAGGTATGGGTTCTGCTTATATCTATGGTCGCCCAGTACAGGTATGGGTTATGCCCTGTTTCTGCCTTACACCCCAGGGGTTTGGCCACAGAGTTGGGTGAAATCACTCATAGAGGAGCATAAAAGGCAGCTGATTTTATCGCTCTCTTGTCCCTTCCTGTGTATTTTCACTTGGACTGTCTGCTCGAGTCGGAAGCAGGGGCGGTTTTGCCTTCTGGGTGCGTGCTAACGGACACCTCCCGCTACCTGACCCGAAAACGCCATCTTCATAAAACGTAGGGGGGGGGGGGGGGGGGGGGGGGGGGGGGGGGGGGGGGGGGGGAAACCCACTAATGTATTAGAGAGAACTGTTTGTAGATAGTCTGGATTTTTTTTTCTTTTTAGCAAGCCTTAGACCTTAAACCTAATATAATTATGTTGCGAACATACAAGGTAGGTGAGTTTGGTTCTCGTCTCTTCTCTGCGTGTGCTTCTTGTTCTGCATTTGCAGACAACAAGCATAATATTGTATAAGACAGGATTTGATTTCCGTAACAAAAGTTCATCTTCCTTCCTTCAAGGAAGGGCTTTGTTATGCCCTAGAGATGATGTTAATATATTTACATTCCTGGTGAAGGAAGCTCGCTTCTGACGATTGAGTGAAGAGCAGTGTTGTCAGGCACACGGAAAGAAAAATGTTAAGTGCCTGTGTAGTTGAAAGATTAAGCGCGAGCGAAGGGAGTTAAATGTGTGAAAAGGAAACGGCGTAGGATTGTCGTTCTTAAAGGGCAGGTCAGTTCCTTTGTTTTGAATGTGAGATGTGTTAAGAAAAAATGGGTAAAAAGCTAAACACACGGGAAGTGAGTGAGGAGAGAGATTCGAGCAAAAGCGCTGATAGAATGGAAAAGAGGCCGCCGACTGTCAGGCCCATTTTAATACAGACATGAGTCTGTAACATGCTAACGCATGTATTTGCCAGGGGGTGATTCAGACAGAGGAAGTATCTGATACCACTTTAAGGAGCTATGGAAGTTCCAGTCTTTGTTTTTATTTTATCCATGT
>CM031609.1:88443089-88445589 GCA_018398815.1 Conus ventricosus
AAATGGAGGCTTATAAAATGTATCTAAAAAATAAAACAGATCCAGAAAAGATTGCTGAAAAAAAAACAAAGCAAAAATCACAGTAATAGAGTGAATGAAAAAGCAAAGGAAGATATTGGTCAAATTTCTGTGAAAATGAGGTTCAAAATCATAAAGATCTCCAGAAAACTTGGAAAAAAATAAAATAAATGAAAAATGGAATAAGTCATCCTGGGTACCCCTTAAAATTGGAAAATAAACGAATTCCTTCCAATTTTGAAAAGGCTGAAGCATTTGCAGATGCATTTGCAAAAAATAGTAACTTCGAAGGCCTCTCAGAAGAACAAAAACAGCTTAGAGAAAAAAATGGACGAAAACGAAGACAATGAAAAAAGTCCCAATAACAATTACTATACAAATGCTCCTATACTTTCAGGAAACAAAAGATGCAATTTCAAACTTGGATCAAAGAAAAAATCTGTGGGACCAGATGCAGTTTCCAATGAAATGATAAAACATTTACCAGTTAATATAACACTTTTTCTAAGTTCATTTTTTTCAAAAATGTTGGTTTGAAGGGATTCAGCCATTCTTATGGAAACAATCTACTGTTACCCCTATTCCCAAGGAGGGAAAGTCAAAATCAGATGAAAATAATTACAGACCTGTCGCTCTTACATACATGTGGAAAACTTATGGAAAGAATAATTCTAAAAAGGCTTGAACATTTCTGTGAAAAAAATGATATAATACCAATACAACAGGCGGGTTTTAGAAAAGGTAAATCATCAGTTGATCATTTAGTAAAAATTACCACACAGATTAAACATCAGTTTTCACGTAGGAAAAACGTACTTGCCACTTTTTTGACATTAGAAAGGCATATGACCAAGTTTGGCATTCAAAAACTTCTGAACAAACTAAGATCCATAGTATTTCAGGTTGTATGTATAACTATATAAAGGCATTTTTAAGTGAAAGAACAATACAGACTAAGGTTGGTAATGCCTACTCTAATCAAAGACGTACACAGATGGGAATCCCACAAGGAGGTGTAATAGCCCCAATCCTTTTCAACATTTTGATGCATGATCTTCCAAAAGTGGTCTCAAAACAATGTCGAACTAGCACAATATGCGGATGATATTTGCATATGGATGAAAGTTACTCTAAAAAAGCTTACACCGATTAGATCAATTAACTATATTAAAAAGGTATATCAAAATGAACTAGACAAAATTAGCAAATACATGATTGAAAATGGACTAACCCTTTCACATGAAAAATCGCATATGGTTCTCTTCAACTCTGGGTATGATCCTAAACTTCTACCCTCTTTTCAAATAAATGGAAGGCCGCTTGAATATAAGAAAGTTGTTAAATTTCTAGGAGTAGGCCTGACTTCTAAATTGAATTGGAACTACCATTTGGAAAATATTCTGACAAAAGCCAGAAAAGGATTAAACTTATTAAAACTGAAAGTCGACAGTCGTGGGGAAAAGATAGTAAGGTACTTATTCATTTAGCAACTGCGCTTGTGAGATCAAAATTATCTTATGCTCAGGAAATATTCTTTTCAGCTCCAAAATATTTGATAACAAAGATGCAAAGCATTGATAGCAAAGCTTATAAAATAGCTCTTGGTGTCCCTGTCCATGCCTCAACACTAAAACCCTACACAGAAATAGGAATTTTGCCTTTTGCCGACAAAATGAAAATTTGCTTCAGCAAAATATATATTAAGGAGTCATTCAATGCAAAATTCATGTGTCAATGAAACTGGTTTAAAATCAGAAATACACTTTCCAAAGCGAGCACAGAGTTTTGATTCTGTAAAAACTATGGGCTCCTATACGTCCCAATTATTTACAAATGCTGGTGTTGAACCCCAAACAGTAGCTCTTCAAACGAGTTACAGTAATGTTCCTCAATGGGAGCTTAGTAAGGCTAATTTCGATATTAATTATACAGATTTAAGGAAAAGTGATGGGACCATGCTGCAACATATGTCAAGGCACATATAAACGAAAATTATATAAACCATCTTAAAATATATACAGACGGTTCTCTACTTGAAAATCAATTATCAGGTGCTGCATTCATTATTCCATCATTAAAAATAGAGAAAGCGTATCACATTGGGACAAATTTCTCTGTATTCACAGCAGAGCGGATTGCCATTGTTATGGCACTGAACTATCTTCTTAGTTTCCCATATTCGATATTTCAAATATTATTCTGTGTCGATTCAAAATCTGTCTTACAAGCTTTAAGATATTCTCATACAAGAGTGAGAGGAGAAATGATATCTGAGATATACCATTTAATTCATTTTTGCCTTTACGTGGTTCTTCTATTGACTTTTGTTGGATTCCATCACATTGTGGTTTAGCAGCAAATGAAAGGGTTGATCGGTTAGCCAAAAATGGTGCAGCTATGGAAAAGAGCTTTACAAAAATAAATATTCCTTTATCCTTGCATGAAAATTATAGCCTTTTAGGTAAAACGTCATGGGATTCGG
>CM031609.1:88460589-88463089 GCA_018398815.1 Conus ventricosus
TTTGGTTGATTAATTCCACTTTTCATTGTTTTTAATTTTGTCCCAACTTTTTGAATATCTTTAAAGTTGGCCAGTGTGGCTTGAGAAAGGTTGAAATAAACCGAAATATTGCCGTTATTTCATGGGTGTTTTGTGGCTTCTATTTTTCATCTTCCTATCTTTAAAGTTTGATCTTTAAAGTTAGAAACGATCTCTGAATTACATCAAAATCAAATACCAGCATGAGCTTAATAAAATAAACACATTCTTACATGAAAATGGGCTTTCCCTTTCAACAGAAAAAAACTCACATGATGCTCTTCAACTCTGGTTATGATCCAGAAAAGCTACCAAAATTTACATTGGATGGTATAATTTTAAACTATGTTAAAAACGTTAAATTTCTAGGAGTCATATTAAGTAGCAAACTTACGTGGAATGCTCACATTGATTACATTCTAAACAAAGCAAGGAAAAGCTTAAACTTCCTTAAAATTATAGAAAAACAATATTGGGTTCAAGATTCTAAAACATTAACCATCTTAGCAAATGCTTTAGTTCGTTCAAGACTTTGCTATGCTCAAGAAGTTTTCTATAATGCACCTCAATATCTTTTAAATAAACTTCAAAGTGTTGATTGCAAAGCTTATAAAACTGCCCTTGGAATTCCCACACATACGTCAAATTTAGGGACATACAATGAGGTAGGTGTTTTACCACTCACAGACTTCCGAAAAGCTTCTGCTTCAAAGTTTGTTTTGAAAAGTTTCTCACAAAAAAAAAATTGTTCTCAAGAGGTATGCTTAGATTCGGAAAAGGACTTTGGAAAGCGTGCTCAAAACATTATCTCAACAAAATCTATCTGTTCTTATTCTTGCGATCTTCTGAGAAAAACTAATATAGATCAAAATAACATTGCTAAAAATCCAACGTTTTCTCCAATGCCAAACTGGGAACAATCAACAGCAATGTTTGATATAGAATACACAGATTTATCAAAAAATGACTCACCTAATCTTTTAAAACTCACGTATGCTCTCATTTAGAAAATAATTACAATAATCATTTAAAAATATATACGGATGGTTCAGTGCTTGATAATTCAAATTCAGGAGCAGCTTTCGTAATCCCTAGTTTACAAATTCAAAAGTTATTTTATCTTGGTAACAACTTATCTATATACAGTGCAGAACTGTTTGCTATATTAAAGTCCTTGGATTTCATACTAACTTTTCCCAGAAACAACAGTCAACTTTTAATATGTGCTGATTCGAAGGCAGCGCTTCTTTCGATAAAGTCTCCCAGTTCACGCATACGCCAATATATGATAATTGAAATATATCATTTAATACACCTTCTTTCAATCAAAGGAATTACTGTGACTTTTTGCTGGGTGCCTTCTCACTGCGGCATATATGGAAACGAAAGAGTAGATCGAGCTGCAAAACAAGCAGCCCAAAATAGTGACGATGCTGTGTCCGTAAATGTTCCATTAGATTTAACAGAATGTTATTCAATTATTAATAGAAAATCTCACGAAAATGCTAAAATCTTATTGTTAAATACAGACATACAACATAGTCGTAATTGTTTTTATCAACATGACAGAGACAACAAAAATAGGCCATCCAAGCGTTTTATTTGCTCATCTAGAGAGATTGAGAGTCTTATTCATAGACTTCGTTTAAATTCAATCAAAACAAAATATTGTGACAATGTCAGATGTATGTGCAGATAATCTTTAAGTGTCAATCATATATTGACACGTTGTTAAAAAACAAAAGACATTTTAAGAAATTGGGTATTGATGGTTTCACTGATGGATCGACTCCTTTGTCTTTATCTAGCATGCTTAACAATTATTCTGTTCTCCAATCTATATGTAAAGGTTTATTGCATAGTTCACTGAGTATTTATTTGTAAAATTGTTAATTTATTGATTTGGTAATTCAATTGTCCATTGTTGCTAGTTTATCTATTCATTTATATAATTAGGATCAAGGTGGGGTACATGAATATACGTAGGACAAAAGGGATACATTTTTATTCCATTTTTTTGTAAACCTTGTTACAAACCTATCCACTTATTCTCATTCAATCACAAACTCACTATTCACTTTTTGGTAACCTTATTATAGACACATCCACTTATTCTCATTCACCCACAAACTCACTATTGTCTGAATCACTTTCAGTGGAAGGACACTAAACTGAAGAACACACACACACACACGCACACACACACACACAACACACACACACACACACACACACACACACACACACACACACACACACACACACACACACACACACACACACACACACACACACACACACACACACACACACACACACACACACACACACACACACACACAACACACACACACGCGCGCGCGCGCGCAAGCAAGCGCACAGAGAGAGAGGGAAGAGAGAGAGAGAGAGAGAGAGAGAGAGAGAGAGAGAGAGAGAGAGAGAGGAGAGAGAGGAGAGAGAGAGAGAGAGAGAGAGAGAGAGA
>CM031609.1:88465589-88473089 GCA_018398815.1 Conus ventricosus
TACATACACGAACATTTGTCTTACCGCCTTATAACATCGCCGGTTCCAGACAATGCCGCAAATATTCACTCATGCGCAGTGTGTGTAAGATTCGATAAGTCGTTAACACTAAACATAGTTTCTATATACCTCCCAAAGGAGTATTTGACTGTAACACTGACTGGTTACGTACTATAGACGCGCAAAATCAGAAGTGGTTGATCGCCGGCGATTTCAACGAACATGCTCCCTTCTGGGACATTTGTTGCTCTAAAGTTAGCTCAAATCGCCTGGTAGAAAATATTCTTGATTCTGGCCTGTACCTTCTAAATGATGGGCGTGTCACTAGACTGCCAGATGTTCCTAACCATAGACCCTCAGCAATTGATCTTTCTTTCATCTCCCCATCTTTAGCTCTTAGCTGTTCCGGGCAGGTTGATACAGACACTTTGGGAAGTGACCACCTCCCTATTACCATATCCTCAGAGGTTTCTCAGTTGCACAAGACAACACAGTTGATAAAATTCCAAAATATAATTACAAACGAGCTGACTGGGAGAAATTCAAATCTATTTTAATGTCTTTTAATCTAACAACTCTTGAAAACCAGGATGTTGAAACTATGTACACACATTTTTCTGAATCGGTCTTGTTCGCTGCAACCAAATCCATTCCAAAAACAAATTACAAAAGAAGATCAGTTCATAGTGGAAATGTGTGGTGGACGGAATCCTGCAAACATGCTGTTGATGAAAAGAAACTAAAATACAAAGAATATGTTAAAGACAAGCCGAAAAACAACGTTACTATGAAACGGGCCAAGAATATGAGCAGCAGAGTCATTGAAAAAGCTAAACGGGACCACTGGTCGTCCTTTTGTCTCACCGAAGTCTCTGATCATCACGACGTTAAAAAAGTTTGGACAAAGGTCCATGAAATGAAACAGGGAGTGAATCTTCCAACTTATCCAGTTACTTTAGAAAATGAGCAATTTCCAACTGCTGCTCAAAAAGCCGAAGCGTTCGCAGATATATTTGCAAAGAATAGCTCCACAAATAGTCTTTCTGATAAATGCAAAGCTATGAGGGAAAACTCAAAGAATAACGATATGTATTGTGATCCAGAAGAAAAAAATGACCATTATCTAAACGCGGACATCACTCTACAGGAATTAAGAAATGCAATAATATCATTACCAAGAAAAAAAACATCAGTTGGTCTGGATGCGCTTTCGAATGAGATGTTAAAACACCTGCCAGAAAATTTTGTATCGTTTCTTCATAACATCATAACAAAATGCTGGCAAGATGGAAGTATCCCTTCTGTTTGGAAAGAATCTGTAGTCGTACCGATCTTAAAGCAGGGCAAACCTAGATCCAACATAAATAGTTACGTCCGATTTCCCTCACCTCTCACACGTGTAAGTTAATGGAAAGAATCGTTTTAAGTAGGCTTGTATATCACTGTGAGAAACGTGGTATAATTCCGGCTACACAAGCAGGCTTTAGAAAAGGCAGATCAACAATAGACCATCTGGTAAAATTAACGATCATGTAA
Source organism: Conus ventricosus (assembly GCA_018398815.1). Lineage (NCBI taxonomy): Eukaryota > Metazoa > Mollusca > Gastropoda > Neogastropoda > Conidae > Conus > Conus ventricosus. The sequence goes on from CM031609.1 coordinate 88,467,126, forward strand.
AACAACAATTTGCAAGAAGAAAAAATATCCTCGCTACTTTCTTTGATGTCAAAAAAGCGTATGATCATGTTTGGCATGAGAGACTTTTATATAAACTGAAGACCATTGGTCTTTCTGGTCATATATATAACTATATCAAAGCATTTCTGACCCGTAGAGTATGGAAACAAAGATACAAAATGTTTATTCCAGCAAGAGATATTTACAAATGGGCATTCCTCAGGGATCGGTCATTGCTCCGCTACTATTTAATATTCTGATATGCGATCTCCCAAAGCATGTATCTAAAAACTGTTCCTTGGTGCAATATGCTGACGATATTTGCATGTGGATGAACGTAACTTTAAAGAAGAAAACTCCAGTCAGATCTTTCAATTTTATTAAAAAAAACATATCAGCGTGACCTAGATAATATAGCAATATTTATGTTTGAAAACGGCCTTAGTTTATCGGCAGAAAAAACCCCCATGATGTTATTTGACGCTGGTGGAAGTACTTGCAATATTCCTACTTTTAAGGTAGATAACAATGTATTGAGTTATGTCACCGAGATAAAATTTTTAGGAGTAAATATTACCTCTAAATTAACTTGGAACAACCATATTGAACATATTATCAACGAAGCCAGCAAATCTCTAAATCTTCTTAAAGTAATCAGTAAACAAAATTGGGGTGCAGATACACAAACTTTAGTACACCTTTCGACATCTCTCGTAAGATCAAAATTATCATACGCACAGGAAGTGTTCTTCAGCGCACCAAACTACTTACTTAAAAAGTTGCAAAGCATAGACTGCAAGGCATTTAGACTCGCACTAGGTGTTCCATTTCATGCCAGTGCATCAGGAACGTATTACGAAGCCGGAGTTCTGCCCCTTGACGACTATAGAAACTTGGCCTGTGCTAAATTCATCCTACGTAGCTCATCTGTTCAGAACTCAAGCAAAGATGAATTAGCTTTACGATCAGATATCCATTTCCCGAAGCAAGCTAGATCTATTAAATCTAATACAACCATAATGACATATTCCTCAAACTTATTGAAAGACGCTGAGATTGATCCCAAGAATATTGCTGATCGTTTTCCTGTATCCCCGTTTCCAAATTGGGAATTCCACCCCGCTTTTTTTGATTAAAAATATACTGATCTACCAAAAATGTTAAAAATTTAATATATTGCCCCTTTTCTTCCCCAAATCCATTTTGATTAAATATTCACATAAACCCTTAAAAATTTTTTTCCAAACCGATGGATCACTGGGAGTGTCGGGAGATAAGGCCAAACACTTCCCTAAGGGGGGCTTCTCTTCTGGGGACTCCTGCTCCCCAGCCCCCCACGAGTTTTTTTCCCTACTAGGGAGGGGAAACCATTGATTTCCCCGGAATAGGCCGGAGGCCCCCCCGGGGAAAGACCGGGGGACACGGGGAAAGACCAGAACCGGGGCTCGGTGGCGGGCCCCCATTTTTGCCTTAAAAATGGGCAACAAAGTACAAAAAAAAAAGTTTCTCCCGGGATTCACCAAAAGGGGGAGGGGAATTTGATGAACCCCATCGGTGCTCACCAATCACCCCCAAAATTCCCAAAGGGACAGAAAAAGGCCCCAAATGGAATATCCATGGCTGTGGAAACTTTTTCCTACCCCCCCGTGGCAAAAGATCCACGGGAAAAAAGGGGGGGAAATTGTGAAACTCATCGAATGACACAGGGGAAACTGCATCAGCAAAAAAACTTTGGGAAGCCCAAAGGCCGGGAAATTTCAACCACAGTCCAAGGACATCCCGCTTTTGGGTTCGATGGGGAATTTGCCAGCCCTCGATACCAGGCGCCGAAACTCAACCTCCCCACGAGCAAACAAAACTGAAGTTTGGGGAAAAACCCGGATCAAAAATCGTCCAAAGACTCGATGCACTGATGGGGAAAAAGGGCACCCTGGAACACAAAAAAATCCACATATGGGGACATTTTTAATGCCACATGTAGAGACGCCTATGGAAAAAACAACCCAAAGAAAAAAACACCTCCAAAGAAATCAGACCCAAAAAAAAAGGGACAAGATCAAAAGCCCAAAAAAAGAAAAAACCTCAAGAAGCAAATGAAGACCGCACGCCCTAAAAAAACAAGGTTTGGGAAAAACGGGGAAAAGCCCAAAAAAGGGAAAACACAGCGCCCTCAGAAAAGCGGAATCTGCGAAAAAAGGGGAAACAAAAAAAAGAAGACAAAAAGGGACCTTTTCTTCGAGCCCCCTTTCCAGTTTGCCAGAACACTGTTTGAGCAAAAAATTCTGGACCCTAAGTGTGGACAAAGGAGTTTCTTGAGCACATCTGGGGAAAAATTTCCCCTTACCACAAGCAAAGCCCCACTCGACTTTAAATTTGGGGGCCAAACCCCAACCCTGGGGAACTTTAAATTGGAAAGCCTCCAACTTTTGGGGGAATTTCAAAAGGTTCGAAAAAGGGCCCAAGCCAAATCATCCCCCAGGGCCAAAGGGAAATCCCTTTTCCATTTTTTACAAAAAATGTCCCAAGTCCCTGGATTTGGCTTCACAGGCTGCTGCGACGTTTGGAAAAAACCAGAAATCAGCGGCCAGGGGAGACGGCAAGGGTGTGTACATCCCCAAAGAAAAAACTCAATTGACATCACCCCTTTCAGGCCAATACACTACTGAACGCGAAGGGGAAAATCTTCTTCTCTGCCCAGGGGGCAGCAAGGCTGACCAAACCAAAGGGGAAAACAATATTTGGGATGTGTCAGCCCAAAAAAGGTGGCACCCCAGGCGTGGCGGGCCCTGGGTAGAACACCCCCAAAATGTTCGGACGAAACCCAAAAAAGAAAAAAACAGAAAAAGAGAGACCTGGACGTATGTGCTTGATCGGGCCCAAACGAAATAGGGAAACTGTGCCCCATAATGTACAGTTGGCTCTTGAGATGTACCATGTGCCCCAAAAAAAAATCCGCGACATGCTCAAAAAGTACTTTAAAGGCCTTTTTCCAAAGCGGGTTTTCCAAGGAGTACCAACTGATTGGATCAACTTGGAAGTGGGCATTGCAATGGGCTTGCAATTTCCCCCATACTGTTCGTGAGCAATGGGAAACCCCTTTAAAGCAGCAACAAAAAAACGCGGGGACAAAAAAGACCTTGGGATGGGTACAAGATGCCCCCCTCAAGGCCTTTTATGGATGACACTAAAAAGGGGATTTTATCCAGAGAAACGGAAAACGTCATGTGCGGAAAACTGGACGACATAGTTGCCCCCATCCCCAAAAGAAGTTTTAAGCCAAAAAAAATCACGGAAATCTCTCACTGAGGAAAAAGGGAAAAATGCCGAATCTGTGGTCTTCATTTTGCCAACCAGGGCCCTTCCCAAAAGTCACAGAAGAACCCGTCAAAGCCTTGGAAGTGGTATGATGATACGCTGAAAGACACACAAAAGCAAAAAAAACCAAGCAAAATGGCGGAAAAAGGGTTGGGGACCATTGAACCCGTGTGGCTCCCCCGGGAAATAAAAAGGCCGGTGTCCCGCAGTTCATGCTGATACCCCAAAACTCCTATGGGCCCCTGATGATAATACACATCGGGACCACCCAGTGGAGGCAAAGGAAACCAAAAACAACCCAAATTCACAAGGGAAAAAACTTTGGGGTCCCCCCTGTCCGCTGACATTTGCGCTGTACTGTCGCCAAGCAAACTGAAACTACCACTGAAATCCCCCTTTAAGGGGAAAACAAAGAAGGGGAAATAGACTTCAAACATGCTGGAGGGGCTCAGGGGACAAGGTGGGGAAAGGGAATTTAAAACCCCAGCTGAAGGAAAGGGAGAAAAATGGAAATTTTAAAGGGCTTGGGTTCTGCAAAAGAAAGTCTCAAAATCAAGAAAAAACCCGACACACACAGACCAACAACAAGAATGGGGGGGACCAAAACGGGAAGGGGTCCCAAAGGGCCCAAAGGGAAAAACCAAAAGAACCCTAAACATTCAGGAGAGGGGGAAAAGAAGAAGACCAAAAAAGACTCCAAAAAGCAGTCCCAAGCCACAAGGGGAAAGGGGCAACGTGGGGGAAGCACTCCAAAAAATCCCCACTTGGGAAAGACATTTGGGACAAAGGCCCCCCCTCAGGATCACTTCATTTCCCCAGTCTGCTATACCTTCTGCCCCAAATCAAACCTGTGAAGGGGGGAAAACACAGACGATCCTGCATTTCCCCCTCTGCCATGAAAAAAAAACAGGGAGCATGTCCCAACTTTATGTAAAGTAAACCCTGGCTCAAAGGGGGGACACAAAGGGGCACAAACCCAATGTCAAAAAATTGTACAATTTGTCTGGGCTAGTAAACCCAACCCCACAAAAGGAGAATAGGACTCCAAAAGCACCCGCAACATTTTTTCACGGGGGAGGGTAAAAAAAAACCCTGGCCAAAACAAAAAAGTGCCACTTTGAAAAATGCAGGCAAGCTCTGGATGGGGGAGATGACTGGGATGCACTGCAGACCCCCAGAATGGAAGAGTTCCCCCCAAAACCTCAGCAAGAGGGGAAAAGACCAGACATAGTAGTCCCCCTCAAATCAACCAAGCAGCTGATTTTATCGGCTCACGGTGCCATATGAGAACAAATGGAGGGCAGCTCAAATCTACAAGACTGAAAAGTATGCTGATCTGGCAAACAGCCTGAGGAGAGAAGGCTATCAGGTCAAAGTCCTCACTGCAGAAATTGGAGCTAGGGATTTGTAGGAACGTCTGCATACAGCCTCATGAAACAGCTCTCAGTTGCAGGGAAGGAAAAAACCAGAGCCCTGAAAGCAATGGCAGAAGCGGCAGAGAGGTGTTCAAGCTGGATCTGGTCAAGGAGGAACAAAAGTGAACTTCATAAGGCTTAAGTTCCCTACAAATATCAGGTGTCCCTGTGGCTCAGTGGTTAAAGCGCGAGTCATTAAGTAGAAAATGAGCATGTCCAGAGGTCAGGGTTCGAATCCCAGCCATGGCTCGTCCCAAGATGGGGGAAAAAAAAAGGGGCAGCAGAGGGACATCCGAGTCATGAACCGGGTGTGGCCCAACCCCCCTAGAGTGTCAGGAGATAAGGCCGAAACACTTGCCTGAAGGGGCTTCTCTTCTGAGGACTCTCTGCTGCCACGCTCTCCACGAGTTTCTTTCTACTGTTAAATGAAAACGCTGGAAGTGGTTTTGTTATTCCTACCCTAAAGTTGAAAAATCTTTTCATCTCGGGAAGGGTATTCTATCTTCACGGCTGAGCTGGTGGCAATTCTAATGGCGCTTAACTTTCTTGTTGATACTCCACTTACTATCTACAAAACACTTTTCTGTGTGGATTCTAAATCTGTCCTACAAGGCCTTGAATCTGTTGCTGTAAAAAATCGAGGTGAGGTGATTTAGAAATAAAACATCTTGTCAGTATTCTTATATCAAGAGTACAACAGTTGATTTTTGCTGATCCCGTCTCACTGTGGGATTTCTGGTAATGAATGGGCTGACCGGGCTGCCAGAAAAGGAGCACGAAAGTCCGATGAATCCATAGAAATCAACATTCCTCTGTGTTTATACGAAGGATATGGTCTCTTAAAAAAGACGTGCATTGAAAAGGTTTATGAAGCCTACAAAAACTTGGTTCTTACTAAAATACATCTACCTCACTCCAAATTGCTCTGCTGTGACAAATCCCAGTCAGCTACTTTTTCTTCTAGCAATGCGGTTAAAATTGGAAAGATTACCTATCAATTGGCCAACGCAAACGTACTTGAAAAAAGTAACCGAAAACTTGAATCCCTGTTTTACAGGCTTAAGCAAAACGCTTTCCGTACAAAATTTCGCAAAAATTTAAATTGCATCTGCGGAGCAGTTGAAAGTTTCACAACCCAGCATCTTCTTTTCTACTGCGCATATTCAAAAAGGAAAATCCTGACTGCCTACGACTTGATGGCACGTGTATTTTCCAGAACTTACCAGGTCTTGTT
>CM031609.1:88481113-88493613 GCA_018398815.1 Conus ventricosus
ACCCTGTTTGTTTTTATGCAGAGGGCATGCAGATCGTCTGTTTCCCCACTTCACCAGGTTTGCATTTGAGGCAGAAGGTCATATCAGATCTGAGAATGAAGCTGATCCTGAGAGGGGCCAGTGCCAATGTCATTCCAAGTTAGACTTCTTTGGAGTGCATCTCCCACGTTGTCCATTGTCCTTGCTGCTCTGCTGGACTGCTTTTTGGAGTCTTTTTTGGTCTTCTTCTTTTCTCATCTCCTGAATCATCATGTCTCTTTTGGCTTTTCCTTTGGCCTTTGACCACCATTCAGTTTTGGTCACCCCCAGTCCTTGTCTGTTGGTCTGTGTGTGTCCTGTTATTTCTCTGATCTTGAGACTTCTTTTGCAGAATCCATCGCCTCTTGAACTTTCCATTTTCTGCCTGTCTCACTGGGGCTTGATTGCTTCTACCACCTTGTCTCCTGAGTCCTCCAGCATGCTTTGAAGTCTGATCTTCCCTGCTTTGTATTCCTCCAGGATGGATTTCAGTGGTAGTTGAGCTTTGCTTGGCGACAGTACAGCGCGATGTCAGTCAGACAGGGTGGGACACCAAGCCATTTCCTTGTGAACTTGTTGATTTTTGGCTTCCATTGCCTCCACTGTGCTGGTGCAGATGTCGTATATCATCAGAGGCCATAGGAGCTTTGGTATCAGCATGAACTGCAGACACCATGACCATGTATTTGCCAGGGAGCCCACACTGGTCAATGGTCCTCCAAGCCTTCTTCCGCCATCTGCTTGGTTTCTTTTGCTCTTTGTGTGTCTTCAGCGTATCATCATACCATCTTCCAAGCTCTTGACTGGTTCTTCTGTGACTGTTGGAATGGCCTGGTTGGCAACACTGAAGACCACAGATTCGGCCACTTTCCTTTCCTCAGTGAGAGACCTCGTGATTTCTTTGGGCTTGAACTTCATTCTGGAATGAGGCAACTATGTCGTCCAGCCTCTCCAGCACATGACGTGTCTCGTCCTTCTCTGGATGAAATCACTGTAGTGTCATCCATGAAGGCCTTGAGAGGAGGCATCTTGTATCCATCGCCAAGGTCTGTTTGTCTCGCGTTGTTTGTTGCTGCTTTCAAGATGAGTTCCATTGCCGGCACGAACAGTATTGGGAAATTGCACAGCCCATTGCAATGCCCACTTCCAAGTTGATCCAATCAGTTGTGTACTCCTTGGTAGAGAACCGCATTGAGAAGCCATTGAAGTACTTCTTGAGCATGTCGCGGATGTTCTTTGGCACATGTAACATCTCAAGAGCCAACTGTATCATCTCATGGGCACAGATCCATATGCGTTTGCCAGATCAAGCCACACTACGTCCAGGTCTCTCTTTTCTGTTTTTGCTTTTTGGATTGCGTCCCAGATCATTGTGGCGTGTTCTACACAGCCAGCCATGCCTGGGATGCCACCTTTCTGGACTGACACATCCAAGTACTTGTTTCCCATCAGGTACTTGGTCAGCCTTGCTGCCATGACAGAGAAGAAGATTTTCCCTTCGACGTTCAGTAGTGATATTGGCCTGAACTGGCTGATGTCACTTGAATTTTGCTCTTTGGGGATGTACACACCATGCTGCCGTCATCCACTGGCCGCTGATCTTCTGGTTTCTCCAAGCCGATCGCAGCAGCCTGTGGAGCCACTCAGCACCTTGGGATATAGTTATATTCTGTGATTGTAATTTTAATTTTGTTGTTTGTTCCACTCTGCTAATTTTCTTCCTGCTTTAACACGCCCAGGAGGGGGATGCTTTTCACTGGTCTCCACCTGATTCGTGTTTTTGATTCTGCGATTTTTGGCTTGGTTATTTTCTCCACCTGATTCAGTTTTTTCTGTTCTGGTTTTTCTGGCCCTTTTTGGGGGGAAATAAAATCTTATTTAAAATAATTAAATTTCCATGATTATGGTGAAAACAATGTTCCAAATCGTAATATAAATAAAAGCTTAAGACTCTAATACTTTTTTTAAAACTGGATCCTGCGTTAAATCTACATAAAGTCTTTTCAAAAAATCAAGGGAGAAAATTTTACAACTATTTTAGTGTAAAACTAGAACCGTTTCCCCGACATTTTTTTACCATTCAGCCCCCATTGCGCTCATACCTTTGTGATACTTTAAAATTCTGCGCGAATTTTAAATTTTTTTGTTCAGCTAATTCATTTCCGAGGAACGTTTTGTTTTTCCACACGCCGCCAAAGAAACACCTTCCTTTTTGGGCTAAAGCTTGGTCATCAATTTCTTCTTTTGTAACCCCAAGACGGTTTGGGCCACTCGTAGTCAGCAGATCATGGTGTTCTGTTTTTTTTTTTAAAATTATTTTTATTTTTTTTTTTAAATGGCACCAAAAAAACTGTCGCCAACCTTGTATCCCTTCTCTTTTTATCGGGGGTCAAATTGTAGGAACACATGCTTGGAAAAGCCTTTTAAAAAAATAAAACCAGAAGATTTTGGGCAAACTAATTTTGAGGATTCAAAAAAACTGATTCATTTTTGCACTTCGTTTGCACGAAAATTTTCTAGTTAAGAAAGATATAATTCCAGAAAATGAAATATGAAAAAAAAATACTTTAAAAAAATGCTTCACCGTAATGATGATAGGCGGTGCGATGAATGCGCTTGCTTTTAGGGAAGTAATTACGCGTTTAGTAAAAGGGAGACGGCGAGAGAAAAAGACATAACAAAGCGGGGAGCAACTACCCGCAGCAAAAGAAACATGAAAAGCAGAAATTGACAGTTAGATTTTATTAAAACACACAAAAAAAACGGGGGCATGCAGTTTAAAATTTTAAAGATTTGCAAGCAATAAAAGTTTTAAATTTAGTAACAGGCAAACCAATGGGACATTGCCCCCCCCAAAAATTCAGCGACTTTTATCTCCCAAAAAACAAAAGATGCAAGAAAACACTTTTAATTGTCTTGCATATTGTTTTGTTTTTTTGTTGCGCATAATTTTGGGCGAAAAAAAAATGAAAAAAATTTTTTTTCCCCCAAAAGGATATAAAGGGGAATTCGGCAATTAAAAAGCAAACCAAAGCACTGGAGTCAGTGAACAAACAGCAAAGGAAGGGTTTATAAAAAAAAGGGCGTTTTTGGCAAATTTATTACCGCGCCAAAACGAATACAGAGACCACATTTTGGAAAACATAATCCGAACGACCCCCATCAAATGGATTTCTATTTTTACCCCATAAACATTAAAAAAAAGATTTAATCCGCTTACAGCATTGACTGCTTCAGATAAAAAGATGGGGAACCCATTAAACAAAAGAGTGCTTCTCGTTGCTGTCGCTATACAACGATTACCAACAGGCCCGAAACTTTCCCGCATGTTTCCAAGTCGATGATGGAAAAAAATTTAAAGGCGAGTGAATAAATTATTGTTAAAACAAGAGTTACCTTTTAAAAAGGCATTCAATTACAGATCACAGGTTTTGGGTTTAAAATTTAACAACATTTTATCTGAAAGACTTTTTCCTCCCAGTATCACAGAGAGCTTTTTGACAATTCCCAACACAGAAGGGTTTTAGAAGACTCCCCTCTTTTTTGCGCCAATAAATAATGAAAAATTTTAAAAGGGGCAAAAACCCATTCAACAACAAAAACAAACAAAAATGTTGCTAAAGCTCCATACAACCAGCAAAACTATTCCCTTTTGGTTTAAAAGTAAGGTACCTTTATTTCCCGGGGGAAGCAAAAGGGGGACACTCCATCAGGGAAACCCGATCAGTTTGGGGGTTTGCCCAGAAATAAAAAGAATTGAAAAGATGAATCCGCCTGTGTATTATTTACGAAAACTGACACAAAAAAACAACCACCCCTCAAAGATCTTTTGTGAAGGAAGAACGCAGAAACCCCGCCAGACCAGTTCCTTTTTAATTTAAATTTACATAAATATTTTTTGAGTTAAAAGGGAAAGCCGAAGGAACGCAGAATGAAAAGAATGATAAAAAAAGCCCTTTGGAATTTGATACGAAAACATATGAAACGAATTGTGCTATTAAAGAAACGTTGTGGGGGTTCAGCAAAAAACATGCAAAAACCACCCAGATCCCTACCCCCCCAAAATCCAAATTTTGACTATCAAAAATGGGAAAAAGAATTCTTGAAATAAAAAAAAAAATTCGAGCGCATCAAGCAAACAGAAAAAAAATTGTCTAAATTTGGGGGATATATAGATTTTATAATAAATTGATGAAAAATAGACCCGAATATTACCAAGAAGATATATAATTATGCCTTTTCCCAATGCCGTTTGCTTTTAAAAATTTGGATTAAAAAATACTCGTTTTGTGTTTTTTTCTATCAAATGACTTCTTTGTTCCATTTTGTGTTATCTCATGTAAAATCGTAGTTTTACGTTGTCATGATAAAAGTATGTTTATTGAACAATGCTTCTTGTAGTTTCATTATATTTTTTACTGCCAACACTGCAGATACCTTTTGCTTTTTTGAGGTTTTCTCCTGCAAAAACTGTACATTTTTTCCCTTTTAAACCCAACAAACCCCTTTTGATCACCTTCAATAATTCATCCTTCATCTTTCTAAACCTTTTTGTTATAATTGAATCAAAGGGCGAACCCTTTGGGGTAATCGGATGTTCTACCATCCTGCATGCCCTTTAGCTACTTCTAATTCCAGTTTTTTAAATGTTCAGTAGGATATTTTAAAACAAAACGCTGTATTGTGAAAAGATTTGGGACTCAGGATACGGGGGCTTAAAAAGTAGTCATAAAAAAAATCAACACAAAACTTTAAAATTCAAAACAGAAAACCCCGAAAAAATACAGGTTTTCCTTTTTGATTTTCTTTTTTTTCATCATTACCCAAACAAGCGATCAGAAATCTCTAAAGCCCTAAATTTTGGGTTTTGAATCAGTTTAAATTTGCTTCGCTTTTTGGTACCATTAACATTTTTGCGCTTGTGCGGATTTCCATAGTCTTTGGGGAAACAGCTGTTTTTCATCGCTTGAAAAATCTTTTCTGAACATCGGGGTTTTATTCGAGATTAGTGTTCTTCATGAGTGGGGTTTCATGAACGTTCTTGATAAAAAAGCAATTATACGATGAACGCGAACTTAAAACCGGTCTTAAAAATTTTGCGAAGTCTTAATGACAGACAAAATTTTTTTTTTGCCCCGAAGATTGGGCCAAAAAGTTTAGGGGGTTTGTTTTCGCCTCTCAGGGCTTTCTCTGCTAAGGGAAAGTCTTTATGCGGGTCTGGGTTCAGGGATATTCTAAAAAAAATTTAGAATAAAACCCGTTTTTGACCCGCGTTAAACTGGTAAAACCACTTTAATGCTTTTTTGAATATTTTTCGATCGCCCCCTTTGTAATTTTAAATTTGCGTAAGGGAAGCGGTTGCAAAACCCAAACCCATACAGTTTTGTTCCTAAATCATGAGATAGTTAGACCTTTTACTTGATCATAATCATCTGGGTTATTTTTTTGTTTGCTTTACAGTAATGATGGGGCCCCCCATACTAATTCCTCCATGCATCCGTTTTCAATCATCTAAATCTTTGGGCAGGTCAACAAAAAATCAATCTGTACCCCATAATTTAAGAAAGGGCCCCAAAATCATCCCGGGCGCAGAAAGTAATCGCGGACCCGCTAAATTTTCATGCAGGTCTTTCGAAATTTTTCAAAACGCCGCCAACAAAACAACATCTCCATAAAGTAGCATCATGAAAAGTCCCCATCTTTTAAATTTAAACTTCTGCCACCATCTTAATTTTGGTAATCTGATCATAAGCCCTTTCCTCTAAACTAGAAAAAAACGTTTTTTTAGGGGAATGTTCTTCGTAAAACCCTTTTCCCCAACTTTTCATGTTCAAAGGTAAACCCCCTTTAACAAGTGGGGGTCAAAATTTTCCCGTTTTTTCAGGACTTAAGGACAAGAGTGACTCAAAAGACCCCATCATGTGCTGCATAGAGCATAAAAAAAAATTTATTTAAAGTGAAACACATGTATTTTTCTGATGACTGTGAAATGCTTTTTTCCCCTTTAAAGGGAGTGGGTTACGTTTTTCTATAAATGAAGCGTAAACCTGCAATTTGTGAAAGAAAAAGCGCTTCCATGTTTTTGGTTAAACTTTATTAAAAGATTCTTTACTGTGCGCTGCTCCTCTGAATTTCCCCACAATGTATCATGGTCTCTTACTGTTGGATTCGCGGCTGAAAACCCCTAAACCACAAATCCAACAATGGTGGCTGATCATATGTTGTTGATCTTCAGGGTCATCAGATTTCAGAAAAATTCAGTTTATTAAACAATCTTTTACGCATTGCTGCATGCCTGAAAAAAACTCTAGCCGCATTTGTCCTGTATAATTCGGGCGTTGAATGAGCGCCACCCCGACCGACAACAATGAAAGCAAATGCAAACGATGTTACTCAAAAGGCTTTTTTTGGGAAAGTTTCTGTGGGTTGGCCCTTCATAAGGAAAAAATGATGATTCAAAGTTCGTAAAAACAATGGTTTTTTTGCCCCGTTTCCATTCTTAAAACAAAAATTTTAAAATGCCTCGGGGGCTAATTATTTCTGATTACATCAACTGGGCCGATCATGTTTTTTATGTTCGTTTGCGGCTTGAACAATGGAACTCTTTTTAAAACATTTTGCAGAATTCTTTTTTGGTAGTGTTTTTTAAGTATGCGCAAAAATTTACTCATTGTTCGTATAATGTAATGCAGTAGCCCCGCTGGTGAAAGCATCAGCATAATCACATGGCTTTTATTTGGCTCGCCAATTTGGCTATTTTGGACACTTTTACTAAAATTTTTTCTCACCCCAGTGAACATTACAGTTAGGGTTTTTTTTTCTTAAAAAGTTTAAATTTTGTCCACGCTAACGGAAAGGATTTTCCCATAAATTTAAATCTTGTGTAAGGGGATAGTTAACACTCTCTCTGCTTTTTTTGGGGGCGAAGCCCCTTTTCGAGAAACCCCAATAAAACTTTTTGTTTTCTGTATTTTGATGTTTAAACTGTCTTTTCGCTACCAAATCGGGGGCAAGGGGAAGTAAGCCTTACCAAAAAAGGGTGATACTTACCTGTTTTTAAATCTGATCTCTGGGACTTCCCCCTTGACCAACCAAGCCCTCTTTTTGGTTCTTACCCAATCAAACTGTGAAAAGCAGTTCGTCTCCCCAAACCCGGGGTGTTAAGTCATAGGAAAGAATAGTCTGCGTTTAGTCGAACCCAGATTTGATTTTCTTCATTTATTTTTCCATAGTCGATTAAAATAGCTAACATTACTTTAACTGGGGGGGTCTATTGTCAGTTTACCGGGAAACTTGAAAAAGCATGGAAAACACGTGCCTTACTTTTGCTGGATTAATGACTTTTAATCAATATATTCAGGGCTCTTGAAATCTTCTTCCTTACCATTGCTTCAAACAATTCGTCCGGCCCTTCATATATCTTATCCACTGAGTTTTTTTTCAACTCAAAATTTATTTAAATCAAAAAAATAATTAATCAATACGTGGTCTTTTGTGTTTAGGACTCAAAAAAAAAGTAAAACCCCCTTTTGGCGTTTTTAATGTAGCTGTTTAGAACAGTTTTTAATGTCCGTCTACTTTTTTTAACTTTCCCTTTTTTTTTATCTATCGGTGCTCTTTTGAAAAAAATTTGTCCTCCCTTTCTTTTAAGATCAAACTTTTGTCTTTTGTATCTTTAAAAAAACCTGTAAACACAAAAATTTTTCATCCCTGATTTTGATCAGCTAGTGCTTTTTTTATTATAGATTTAAAGAACTAAGTTTGCTGTTATTATTGAAAACCCTGGCTTTTTCTTTTGAAGTTTAGTTTTTTTTTTTTTTGCTGCAGACCTACACTAATGAACACAGGCCGAAGGGTAAAGACAAACCCCCCAAGGGAAAGCTGCGGGGGTTTCCATGCCCCTTGCAAGAGACCAAACTCTTCCCCGAGCGGCGCTTATAGTTGATGCTCCCCGTATTAAAATAGATAACAGCATTAAAAACAGAGAACCTTCGTTTGGCTTTTCTGTTTTTGAAAGGTCTTGCTTTTTGTTTTTGTTGCATTTGGTAATGTTTGTTAATCGAAGGTTTTTACTCAGCGCAGAGACACCTTTGAGTTAGTTGCCTCTAAACGCAAGTTGCCGGGTATCTCTTTTTTTGTTTTTTGGATAAACCTCAAAAGACATGCTTTTTTTAAAAAAAAAAAATAATTTTTATACTAACTTTTTAAACTCTTTCCCGAATATTCAGCTGCGCTCAAAAAAAACAAAGCCATTAAATGGTTTATCACCTCTTTTTTTTTACAAATTAATTTTATTAGTTTGAACCCTCCCCACTTCCAGTCTCATTATCTCGTCACCCTTAGTCATCCCTAAACCGTATTTCGTTTTTAAATAATCATCAAGTCTAACATTTTGGGAAAGGGTGATCTTTTAAACCAAGGCAACTTTTGGATTTTTACACCTCCCCCCTCCAAAAAAGTTTTTTTATTTCGCAAAATGATGATAAGGTTTAAGCCCGCTACGTAAATTTTGGTTTTGGATACCCCCAATTTTACATTGCACTTTTGTTATTTTAGGTTTAATAAATTTTTTTTTGTTTTTTAATGGGTTTTTCATCTTCACACAGAAAAAAATACCTTTAAGCATCTGCTCGGGCCCCTAAAATAAAAACCCTATAGTGTCTGCCCGCCTTTTAAGATATGTTGAATGATAGCCCTTTCGTAAAATATTGAATTTTTCGATATTTTGTCAATCAGCTCTGCTATTTTTTGGGTTGTAAAAAACGTCAAACTTAACGAGATCGAAAACTGACTTTGTTCGGGTCGATGCTAATAAAAGTTTGTATTCATTAAAATTTTTCATTGACAACTGTCTTTTTAAACTCTTTGAAAGGGGGCCCTGAGATTTTAAAACCAAAATCTAAGGGAAAGGAAAAAAAGATTCCAACGCAAAATTTACGTAATGCTTTTTTCCGTCGGGGGGCATTTCGGCGTCTACGTTTTAGCCTCATCATTTTCGATTCCTTGAAACGCAAGATCACCCTTCATTCTCGGGTTTGCCATAGCAAAAGGGTTTAAAAAAATGTCTGCATTGTTTAAAGAAAATCCTTTCCCCAATTTTTCAGAAAATTTTTTTAACGATTGCCCTCCCAAATTCTGGACAACTGTCCTGTTTGGGGCTTTTTCGATGCAGTCTATTTTGAAAGTAATCGTGCAGAGCCCGGGACAATCACTTTATCCGCCCTAGGGCTGGAAAAACTGACATAAAATTTTTTCCCCCGCATCATAGTAATGGGTTATTTTAATATAAAAGTTCCGTTTATTTCCCCTTTACCATGGGTTTTTTCATTTTCTTGCGGTCCAAAAACGAGCCCCAAATTTGTGACATTTTTTTAAAACAAAATAAAAAGTTAATTATTTAAAAAAATGGGAGGCATTGATTTTGGAGATTATTTAAATTTTGATCTTGGAGCCGACATGATTATTTTCCCCTTTGGGGGGGCATCACCGGGCCCCATTGCATGATGAATTAGTAAAAAGGCAGCAAGGTAGATTAACAGAAAGTAGGTCAATCATTTTAAACCCAAAATTTAGGGCAAAACAACCCAAAACTATATACCCTGAATTTTAAATAAATTAGCCATTTGTATGTAAAAAAAAAGCAAGGACAAACCCTTTTCAGCTTACACATAAAAGAGACTCACAAAGTTTGTAGGCATGGGGACAAACAAAAAACACCCTTTAGGTGGGAATTTTAAATCCCCCTTGGCTTTTCTGAACCAAATTAGATACGGAGACGGCTTCCTTTCAAAAAATCAAAAAGAACTCCCCAAAAAATAACCAAATCAAACATGGGCCCGAAGTTTTTAAATCAAACAGCAGTCAAAAAAATAAAGCAAAAGAAGAGAACCACTGAAAAAAGAAAAACAGAGCATTAAAAAAATATGCGAACTGAGATACCAAGGAATTTTTTAGCCCTTGATCGTGCTTTAAGAACCATCAATGGGGAATTTTAAACAATTTAGCAAAATGATGAACTAAAGGGGGGTATGAAAAAGAAAAAGAAAAACTTGCTGAGCTACGACGCCCAAATTTGCTGATGTTAAAGAAAAATAGAAAAAAGACTAGATGAACTTAATATAAAGATTTTGCTAACTAAATGTTAATACTAACCCAGAACAATTACAAAAAAAGTGAGGAAATAAGAAAACTACCAAACAAAATTTTTGAAAACACAACCTACGAACGAATAAAAAAACGCTGTTTAGAGAGCAGGGGTCCAAATTGCAAGCGTTATAACAGCCTTTGGGTTTGAAAAGTCTTGGGATGGTATTTTCAGGCGGTGGGGGAGGCAAAGTTCATGCCTCCCTCGCCCCTCCTCCACCTGTAAATCATGGGGAAAAAAACCTTGACATCTTGCGGTTTATTAAAAAAAATTTGCCTAAAACTATAGCTCTTTGCCAGGTAAATAGGGGAAATTTTCTGGGTTTTGTTCTGCGCAAAGTTTTGGCTTTAGGGCCCAGCATTATGGGCATTATTTTCTCTTAATAGTTGGGGTTTTAAAAATTTTTAAGATAAAGGCCGAGTAAACCAGGCCCTTAAACCAATAACAATTTCTGTCTTTTCATATTCTGGTCATTTTTTTTTGCGGTCTTTAACGGGCCCCGGGTTTGGACCTCGGGGGTTGGATGACTTAATTTGGGGGGGATCTTGTTTTTTTTTTTGTTTCAATATTAACCCGGTCAAATTTTTGTCGTTTTTTTTTTTCCCAAACCCTTTTGTTTATTTCCCCCACAAGGATTTTCATTATTTTAGTTTTTATTGTTCCTACCGGGCTAAGGTCAGAAGGTAGCATTATAAACCAGTGCCAAAAGCAAAGTCTACTTTTGATCTTCGTATTGAAAAAATTTTTGGGACCTTTTAAAACTTGAAGGGAAATCAAATTTTAGAATTAAAAGGGGTCCCAAATTTGCTAAGATTGTTTTTTCGCACAAAGCCATTTTTAAAAATTTGTTTTTCCGTCTCGTTTTTGCTTGGAACCTACAAACACCAAACTTTAAATGAAAAAGATTTTTATTTGTTTATTCCCCTCTAGTTAACCCTTAGAAGTGTCTAAGATAAATGTTGTCCCTGCTGTTTTTTTCTCTTTCTCTTGGACCCCAGGTGACACCTTCCTGAAAAAAAAGAGTTTTAAAGGGGGATTCCGTCATAGTTATATTTTTGTGCACGCCCCAAAAATAAGGGGGGCCTAAACCATGATTAAATCCGACTTTTGTCTAAAGTCTGTCTTAACATTAATATTGAATTCGTTACAGATCCTTTCAAAAGCCTTTTGTCTAATCGGCAATGGATTTAAACGTTTTGTCATTTTTAATGGAGCTTGCATTTTGTCAAAAAACCCTGAGTGTAATAAAAGAAATCGTACCTGACCTACCCAAGGGTCAATGATTAAAAAACCTCGACACCCACACCCGTTATGCACAAACACAGCAAAGTTAAAATGGTTCTGATAAAACGATCGGTGCTGAACCAACTTTTTGGGATGTATCTTTTTAATAGGGGGGTTAAATATCTGCAAAAAAGGAGTACCCCCTTTCTTGAAAGGTTCATCGGGTCACAGAAATGCAAAGTACAGTTTTTATTTTTAAGATTGTAGGGGGCCCAACAGAAATTTTTCATCAGTAATTTTTTAAAGCACCTTTTTTTTTCGTTTAAAAATGTTTTTAACATAAACAACAAGACCCTCCCTTTGTTTTTTGAACTGCTATTGATAACAATTTTGGGAACCCAAAAAGGTCGCGCTCCAGAAATTTTTTTACAAAGTCGATGGGTTTTAAATTTCTAAATCCCCAAAAATAAAAATTTAAAAATTATAAAACGGGGCCAAATTAGCCATTAACAATACCTAGGTTTTTACGGGTTTTGCCACTAAGGAAGCAATGATAACTTTGACTTACTCCAAAAATTTAAAAAATGCAAACTGAAAACAATGTTTTCATTCAAGCTGAAAAGAAGCAGTTTATTTTGATTAAAGATAGCTAAATGTTAGCTTTTCAGCTCAAACATGGGTTTAAGTTACACCAGAAAAAACTACTTATGGGGGGGAAAATCCGCTCAATCTTTGCATTTCTTTATTTCCTTGTTCATTTGGTGAGCTGAGCAGATGAAAACTTACATGATGGAAGGGCCCTAACGTTTTAAAAAAGCTCTTCCATCAGGGAAAAACGCTAGCGATTTGAAATTATACAACCCTAATTTTCAGTTTAAAAAATTAGTTTTTGGGGGTCGGGTCATTAATATAAAATTTCGACAAAAAAAGGGAAAGTCGTAAAAATTATCCGCACATTGTTTTTTAAAAAAAAAAAAAACTGTACTAAAAAATGTCGTGGGGCCAGAAGAACCATTACATTTAGCCGTGAGTGAAACCTTAGAATTTAAAAGACCGCAGACGTTGTAGACTTGAAAGAAAGGTGGAAAAGGGCTTTGTATGGTTTTGAGTACAC
>CM031609.1:88498613-88508613 GCA_018398815.1 Conus ventricosus
GAGAGAGAGAGAGGGAGAGAGAAGAGAGAGAGGAGAGAGAGAGAGAGAGGAGAGAGAGAGAGAGGAGAGAGAGAGAGAGAGAGAGAGAGAGGAGGGGCGGGGGGGGGGGGGGAGTGAGACAGAGAGACAGGGATGAGGTTGCTTGGAATCGGGAAGGAGGGTGAGGGCGGGGAGGGGGGGGGGGGGGGGGGGGAGTGAAGTAAGAGCAAGATGGCATTATCAAGAGACAAACAACCACTGCATGTTGACTCTTCCCCAGTGGTTGAGACGTTATCCTAAGGCCTCTTTCGCATGCTGCTAGTCTGGTTTGTATGGCAACATCTCTGGGGGGGGGGAGAGAGAGAGAGAGAGAGAGAGAGAGAGGAGAGAGAGAGAGAGAGAGAGAGGAGAGAGAGAGAGAGAGAGAGAGAGAGAGAGAGAGAGAGAGAGAGAGAGGAGAGAGTATACTGTCCTCACTGCTAAAAGAAATCTTTTATCCACCTTAGCCTTTCAAACTCCCACCATTGTCTGCTCTCGTTGTATTTTGTTTGTTTGTTTGTTTGTTTTCAAATGTCGTTCGACAGTGGAGGACCAAACCATTGACTTTGATTCTGCCATTTGGTTCTCCCATTGAGTGCTACACAGGTCATCAAACATCTCCCATTGAGTGCTGCACAGCTCATCAAACATCTCCCATTGAGTGCTACACAGCTCATCAAACATCTCCCATTGAGTGCTACACAGCTCATCAAACATCTCCCATTGAGTGCTACACAGCTCATCAAACATCTGCCATTGAGTGCTACACAGCTCATCAAACATCTGCCATTGAGTGCTACACAGCTCATCAAACATATCCATTGAGTGCTACACAGCTCATTCAAACATCTCCCATTGAGTGCTACACAGCTCATCAAACATCTCCCATTGAGTACTACACAGCTCATCGAACAAATGTAAACTCCTGCGTTGAGACTAGGGATAGGCTTTGACGACAGTGACAACAGCGCCATTCTTTCTCATCTGTAAGCTGCTCTCTGGAGGAATCAGTGCCACAAAAAGAATTTCATCTAGTTTCCTCCTTCCAGTGCGTGCGTCCAGATTTCCAGAGGACGGAAGAAAAGAACTGAAAAGAGAGAGAGAGAGAGAGAGAGAGAGAGAGAGAGAGAGAGGAAGAGGAGAGAGAGAGGAGAGAGAGGAGAGAGAGAGAGAGACTCAATGACTCAATGACTCAATGATATTTTAATGTCAATAGCTGTACAGCCGTTATGACATGGGGGCGTGAACTTATTACCCATATAAAGAACAATTTCTGAACAAAATTTACCCAACAAGTCAAAATTTTTAGACATCTGTGTACACACTCACACACTCAAAGTCCAACGTTCTAAAGTTGTGTTGGACAAAAGCAAAACACAAAACAACAGCATCTCGTAAAACATTACCATTGATTGTCACAGAATCAATGACCACCAGGCACCGAAAAAAAAAATGTTTACAAGAGGAAATTAATTTGGAAGTGACTCTTTTCTGATTTTACTAGCTTCGGCAATATAACTTGCTAAGGATTTGATCAGCGATTCGTTTTCAAGTGTCAATGTATGAAGCAGATTGTAATTTTGTACAATAGGCACCTGAAACAAGCTAAATTTTCCGCGAATATGTCGGTAAGCATCACAATGGTATAAAAAGTGATTTTCATCTTCAGTGGCGTTTGCTTTGCAGACTGGACAAGTCTTTACTGTTGTTGTATCAAGCATAAACCATTTTTTGTTGGCAAAAAGACCTAATGTTCTTGTTCGAAATCTTGCCAGTGCGCTTCTGTGCCATCTATCTGTTACCACCGATAAATACTTTTCAGGTTGCAGGTTACTGTTAAATGAAAGAAACCATCTGTATTTTTCATTTCCTTCCATGTGAGAGTGCCAGTTTTGTTGAAACATACAGATCAATCTGTCTTTAAATTCTGAGATATAACAATTTATAGTTTCCTACTTCTTGGCTTAGCCAGACAATGCCAAACCCATTTTCAGTTAACAGTTTCTTTACATTGGATACCCAGTTAAACTTTCCATTTCATGCTGTTGTAACAACATTTTGTACGCCTGTTTACATAACCTTGTGTAAGGTAGTTTTAACAGTTTCAACCAGTATTTGATACATTTTATATAGGTATGTATATATAGGGGATACCTTCCAGTTTCCGCATAAACCATTTTGTTAGAAGAATGTAAGGGAACACTTAGGAAACGCTTGATTGCAAATGTATGGACACTTTCTATTTCGTTGTTGACCGGCACCCCCCACACCTCTGCTGCATATGTTAATATGGGTGTTATCTGAGTGTCGAAAAGTTTCCAGAAAATCGATGGTTCAACTGAATCTAATTTTCTCAATGTTCTAAGAATTTCAATCACCCCTCTCTTTCCTTTTCTACACATTTCTGTCAAACCTGCATTAAGACTGAGCTTGGTTGTGAATATTAGACCGAGGTATTTATAACTGTTTGTCACTTTTACTTCTGTGTTACCGTACCACCATTTTTCGTGTCTAGAAAGATGACCCCCCATTCTAAAAATCATAATATTTGTTTTTTCCAGATTAACAACTAATTGCAACCGATCTGCTTCTCCTTTTAATGCTGTCAACTGGTTTTGTAAACCAATTATCGTATCAGAAAGCAAAACAACATCATCTGCAAACAACATCAGGAAGATTTCAATAGCATCTGGTATCATTTGAATACCGTGTCTGCCTCGTTTGTTGATCTCTATCGCTAATTCGTTGATGAAAAAATGAGAAAAGCTGAGGGCTTAGTAAGCATCCCTGCTTTACACCACGCGGACAGTCAAAGTAATCTGATAATTTACCCTTATCACGTACGCAAGCCACTACAGAATCGTACACTCCTCTAAGTGCCTTATACATTTTCCCGTTAATGCCATTATTTCTCAAAATATTCCAAAGAATGTTCCTGTTCACTGAATCGAAGGCTTTTCTAAAGTCAACAAAAGCTACATATAATTTAGCATTTCGGAGTAGATACTTCTGGACAAGTGCGTATAAAGTACAGACGTGATCTATCGTGCTATAGTCTTTCCTAAAACCTGCTTGTTCTTCTATTATTGTTTCTTCGATTTCTACCCATTTAGTCAGTCGTTTGTTTAAAATATTTGTGTAAATTTTACTTACCACGTTTGTTAGAGCACCCCTCTATAGTTGTCTGGGTTATTTGTGTCTCCCTTTTTATGAATTGGTACGATTATAGATTTAGACCATTCTCTGGGGAACATTCCACTATCAAAAATAGCATTGAGTAGTTCAACCAGAAAGTCCACTACCACTGCGCTTGAATGTTTAAACATGTCAGCTATGACTTTGTCCGGACCAGGACTTTTCCACTTTCAGGTTTTTTATTCCATTTACGACCTCTTGTTTAGTGATTGGATCATTAAAGAGTGGCTCTTCGTTTCCAAAGAGAGAGAGAGAGAGAGAGAGAGAGAGAGAGAGAGAGAGAGAGAGAGAGAGAGGGAGAGAGAGAGAGAGAGAGAGAGGAGAGAGAGAGAGAGAGAGAGAGGAAATATTTTGTTCTAATTGCAAAAAAAAGTCTTATATCAACCTCGCCTTTCTAACTCCACCATTCTCTGTTCCCGCTTTTTGTTTTTCTTCAAATGTCGTGGGTGTAACGGGACAAATCCCTTTATCTTAATTCTTCCATTTGCTTATCTAATTGTGTGTTCCACAAACCTCAAACAAATGTACGCTCTTACGCTAAGGTTGGGAACCGGTTTTTGACGACAGTGAAAACAGATCGCCATTCTTTCTTATTTGTAAGCTGCTCTCTGGAGGAATCGGTTCCTGGAAATAATTTTGTCTAGCCTTCTCCTTCCAATGCATGCATCGATTTTCGAGTGGACAAGAGAGAGAGAGAGAGAGAGAGAGAGAGAGGAGAGAGAGAGAGGAGAGGAGAGAGAGAGGAAGAGAGAGAGAGAGAGAGAGAGAAAGAGAGAGAGAGAGAGAGAGAGAGAGAGAGAGAGAGAGAGAGAGAGAGAGAGAGAGAGAGAGAGAGAGAGAGAGAGAACTGTATTCATACAGGCCATGGCCCCAAACGAAGGGGGTGTTGTGAACAAATCGTTTCAGACAAAAACAAACAAATTAATAATCAAACATCTAAGAATCGTCAGGTAATCGGCAAACTCAGTTTTAAACAAAACACAACAATTAAAAAGACCTAACTACATGTTATATTTCGAATACAAGAAAATGCAAAACGTTTTGTAGTAGTTTGTTTCGTAGATGCTATATGCAATGACAGTCGAAATGAAGGATTTCTACAATATTCTTTCATGAATGAACTGATTGGTTAGCTCACATAAAGCAGGGCAGCACAACAGAAAATGAACTTCATTTTCTTCGGCACTTTTGCAAAGTGGAAAGGTCAGTTCAAGTTTATTATGCTTCCTGCAACGATAACAATGAACAAAAATATCAGAAATACCAAACCCCAGCTTTGTCACATTATGTTTAAAACGATTGTCCATTTCAATTGATATGTATATATCAGTACACGATATATAGATCTGAACTGAATATACAAACCAAATTGATCCCTTTCTTGCACATGACATGGCCATTCTTGCCATCTAAAACAATCAATCTGTCCCGAAATGTCCGAAGAAATCCATTTATGTCGTAGCTAAACGTAGCCCAAACCAAGCTGATATCTTTTAGTCTTCACGTTTGAAACCGAGCTTCGTTTTCATTTGCAGCCGGATCGCGTAACATATTACATGCTTTTCAAGTAGCTTTGAAATCTACTTTTGTGTTATTTTCAAACAATAACGTACGCAGTTGTCGCAAAATTCAAATATATTGGATATCTGTTTACTTTGCCACAGACTAAATCGTTGGATGTTCCCATACTCACACCTAGAAATTTCAAAGCAAATAAATGGACCATTTTCACAATGAACAGCAGAATCAAAGAGCCCCAAACTTTCAGCTCCACCCTTTGCGATAGGCTGTACCTGAGAGTCAAGCAATTTTATAAACAGTTTCAAAGATTAGTTTCTAATTTTGATAAGTTTTGTATAATACATAGCAGTGCACAGTTAGATCTACCAGCAAGATCCTTGCATGCAAAAGCGAAGCTTAATTTAGTTGAGAAATGTATTGCTCATATAAATTTGACCACAGGCATACTCCATTATAAGTCCACCTCTCTCTAATTCCTCATGCTTTCTGACATGTTCACTCTCAGTTGAAGTGATATTGCAGATCGTAATGAAACATTTAGTTGAGTTTGTAAGCCTGTAATAGTTTCAGACATCAAAACAATATCGTCTGCCAAGAGAAGACTGTGCACGCATTTGCCATTTCAAACAATCTCTAATGTTAACTCATTAATGAAAAGAGACAAGAAACCAGGACTGCACACATCCCCTTGTTTTACACCTCAGGAACACTAATGTAGTCTGTCATATCACCTCCACACCGAGCCTTACCTTTCACACAGGAATACATGCTTACTGAACCGTTTTCCATGAACACCAACTTTTAAAAGAATAGAGCAGAAAATGACTCTGTTGACAGAATCAAAAGCTTTTTCAACGTCTGTAAAAGCGATACACAATTTGCGATTTAAAGAGAGTGGCTTTTGCATTAAAGCTATCAGCCTGAACATATGATCTAAAGTTGAATAATTGCACCTAAAGCCTGTCTGATATTCGATAGTGTTATTATTACCTTCAACCCATTCCTGTAGTTGGTGACCAATGATAATTCAATTTTACTTCACCAGACGATACAAACAAACAGATTACAGGACAAAACACAGTGCATTTCGACTTCTTGGAACTTCTTCAGGCGAAAACAAACAACATTTAGGACAATGAAAACGAAGAACGAACAATCACTTATCTTCTCATATTCGACGCAAAATGGGTGTTGGGTGAAAACTGATTGATGATAATACTGTATAATTTACAGCTAACGTCACTTAAAGCAATTCCTCTACAGTTGGTAAGATAATTCACGTCCCCTTTTTTGCACAGTTGTAGAACAACGCGTTCAGTCCAATGTTCAGGATATAATTCCCTCATCAAATAAAGAATTGAAAAAGGTTACAAAAATCCATTACCAGATACGTTTTACAAGCTTGCTTCAGGAACTGACCAATTACACCATCTGGTCCAGGAGTTCTTTCCCCTTTGGAATAACAATCTCCAGTGAATATACTCGAGCGTTTCAGCTTGCCTTAGCTTTAAGAATCTTCAGTTTTTGTTGGTAAAAAAAGCACAGTGGGCGATCACGGGGCGTCAGGTTGGGAACTCTGCAGGATGACATAATCAAACTTCACTTCGTCCGACAGAAGATCCTGCACCAAGCTCTTGCAGTCTGCATTGCTTTTGCCATCTCTCTGGACAGGGAGAGAGAGAGAGAGAGATAACGATAACGATAACGATAACGATAACGATAATTTATTCAAGAAAGGCCACAGCCCCATTTGAAGGGGGTATTGACAAATAACTGATGTAACAACACATTAATATACAAGCACATATAATCAAACTTCAAGTCAGATAGCTCTCCTCTTGAAGGATTTATACAAATATGATGCTAGATCACCAACAACATTCTCATTTCTTGACGACAAAAGCAAGATAAGCCTAAAAAATGATGGACGTCGATAATATTTCAAAGGAATATATTTTTGTCTTAAATCTGTAAGCAAAGGACAAACAAATAGAAAATGAAGTTCGTTCTCAGGGGCAGACTTGCATAATGGACATAAAACATCTAATTCTGTATGAACATTGTAACGTTGCCTGTGTACAGCAATATCAGATACACCGAATCTAAACTTAGTTAGTGCAGATCTGACAAAACTATTAATATTCATCGACAAATAAGGTTCCGCTTCCATTACTTGATTTGTCTTTAGAAATCGAAACAAAGAAAATCTCTCACTGTTTTTAATATGACTATTCCAGTCTTGCACGTTACAATCAATTATTCTCTGCTTAAAACAAGCCAAAAATGTTTTAACACATCCAACACTCTGTTCTAACCAAACAAACGAAAACCCATAACTACAAAGACATTTACGAATAGAAGTTGCCCAAGTTGATTTGCCTCTAGAATCTAAATCAAACAATACTTTGTATGCTTTTGCAGGTAATCTGTGTTCTCCCATACGTACGATCTTAAGCCAATAACTAATACATTTCACATATGAATTTACATAAATGGGATATCTTCCAAGCTCACCATAAACCAAATCATTAGGGGTTCGTCTATCCACATGCAAAAAACACTTCATAGCAAATAGATGTAATTTTTCGATTTCATGTCCTTTATCCAATCCCCAAATCTCGGCGCCATACTGTACAATAGGCTGCACTTGGGCATCAAACAGTTTTAAAAAATAATTTAACCGAAACACTTTCAAATTTATAAAGCAAATTTAAAATAGCTATGACAGCACGCTTTCCTCTGTTAACAAGATCATGACAGGCAAACGTAAAGCTAAGTTTTGTTGAAAAATATATGCCCAAGTACTTATAAGCATTTACTACCGACATTTGCGAACTTCCATAGAACCATCTTTCACGTGATGCTAAGTAACCACCCTTTCGAAAAAACTATAATGTTTGATTTACCCATGTTTACTTTCAAATCCAGTCTAGATGATGCAGAATGCAAATTATTCAATTGATTTTGTAATCCTACGACAGTTTCAGAGAGCAAAACGATATCATCTGCAAAATAACAATATAAACAATTCAATCAAGTCAAAAGTGACACCGTGTCTTCCCTTCTCAATAATTTCTTGTGCTAATTCATTAATATACAATGAAAATAATACTGGGCTGCAGACATCCCCTGTTTAACACCCTGAGTACATCTAATATATGTCACTAAATTTTGCCCCACATCTTATCATAGCTTTAACATCTTTGTACATGCATTTTACACAATTATATAATTTACCTTTGATTCCATTTTTTGTAAGTATCGGCCACAAAAATTTTCTTGAAATGGAGTCAAAGGCCTTTTCAAAGTCTACAAAGGCAACATATAGCTTACGGTTATTAGAAAATTGTTTCTGGACAGCTGCTAACAGAGTAAACATATGATCAATTGTACAAAAGTTTTTCTTGAACCCTGCCTGGTAATCACTGTTATATTATTTACTTCAATCCATTCTGACAATCTCTTGTTAATAATAGAACCAAATACTTTACTTGCAACATCAGACAAGGAAATTCCTCTGTAATTGTTAGGGTCATACGTATACCTTTTTAAAGAGAGGGAGAATAAATGATTTGTGCCAATCTTCAGGATAAATTCCATTGTCAAACAAATTATTAAACAATTTAACCAGAAAATCAGTTCCAACATTACCAACATTTTAAAAAACTCACAAAATCATGCCATCTGGACCAGCTGCCTTTCCATTTTTTAGCTTTCTTATCGCAGCAACAACTTCAGTTTTGCTTATAGGACGATCATAATATTCTATATATCCGTTGTCGCATATCATATCATTTTCTAGAATTTCAGTTTCTGTCATAGAATCCTTATCTAGCACATGCTTAAAATGCTTATACCATTCATCCAACGTGATTTTGTTTTGATTATATACTCGCTTTTGAAATACTGTACGTACATTTCTCCAGAACTCTTGCTGACTATCAATACTTGTGATCACTTTTTCAAACAGTAAATCGTTGTGTTGTTTCTTCTTTCTTTGTAGTAAATTTTTATATTCACGTCGAGCTACACAGTATAGATGTCGGACATCTTTATCTAACGTGTTGCAAAATGTTCGTAACAATTTTCGCGCATTTTGTCTTTCAATTTTACATTCGGCATCAAACCAATCATTCTGTCGTTTGACTCTGTTTACACAAACTTTACGTTTCATACCCTCAGCAGCTGTTTTTACAGAACTGTTAAACAAGTTAAGTGCATCATTTACATTTACATCAACTAAATCCATAGCACGAAATAACTGTACTTTGATTTCCTGTGAGTTCATTGTGTCTATGAAATTCAAGGCATAATCCTTATCCCACACGAACTTTTCAATATACTCTCTCCTTTTTTCATTTTCATTCACACCCACATTTGTTCCTAGAAACATTTACGCTAAGTTCCAAAGGCATATGATCAGATTCCAATCGTTCGTTCACACACAATTTACAAGAAGAGTTTATAAAGTCAAAAAGTTCACATGATGCTATAAAGTAATCATTCACACTACAACCTGATTCACACACATATGTAAAGTGACCACTGATGTCACTCGAACAAAGACCATTAAGAATGTACAGACCCAAAGCATTACACATGTTTAGCAGACGTTTACCATATTCATTCAATACCTTGTCTTGAGACTGTCGCTTAACTTTAGACGAAATCAAATTTGTCAAACCATGAAAACGTTTTAAAATTGTCATCACATTCTGGAGATATGTCTGCTGTTCGACCGTTAAAGTCACCACATATCAATATTGACATCTTATCACTGAAACATAAATTATTTACAATACAGTCCTCAATTTGACTGATCCCATTATCCACGTTTAACACAGAATAATATGGTGATTTCTCGGGTGGAACATATGTACATAAATATAAGATATCATTTGATAGGCAGAACAAATTTTTATCAAGGACAAATAATAACACATTATCATAATGAACAACAACTTGTTTCACATATTTCACAAGACTATTCTGATTAAACATATTACTCCCCCTGATCTCCTTCCTCGCTCAGTAAACCGTAAAGCAGGCTTTACAAACACAGTATGGTCGCTAAACACAGTAGACTGAAAATCATTAACAAAAGACTCAACAAGACAGACAAAATCAAAAGATGACCACATAATCAATAAAATCAATATTAGAAAGCTTCGACAATATACCGCCTATGTTCCAATGGAGGAAAGAATAGTTTTTAATAACGGGCGTATTTACTGTAACTGGTGTGGTTACAGTGGTTGGCATGACC
>CM031609.1:88513613-88516113 GCA_018398815.1 Conus ventricosus
GAGAGAGAGAGAGAGAGAGAAGTGAGAAAGACAGAGAGATGGACAGACAGACAGACAGAGAGAGAGAGAGAGAGAGAGGAGAGAGAGAGAGAGAGAGAGAGAGAGAGAGAGAGAGACAGACAGACAGACAGACAGACAGACAGAGAGTTTTGACATTTGGACACTTTGGTATTTTATTGTCATTACCAAAGAGGTCTATTGACAAGGGGGGGGGGGGGGTGTAACAGAACAAAAACATTTCTCTTTTCCTTTCCTGCAAACAAATTGTACACATTCATTTCTAGTGTGCATCATATCAAAGGTTAGCAAAAACAAATTAATTTGTAACATTTCCTTATGACCTAAAAAAAAACCGACAACAAAAAACCACATAAGACTAACTCCACCATCCACCAATCAAATGATAACATTGTATCTTACTGATCTCATCGGTATGCGATGCATGACATTATTCATTCATATATCTCATTTAATTGTGTTTACCTTAAACTTCACATTGGTGGGGAGAGAAGGGAAAGAGGGGGAGAGAGGGGAGAGAGAGAGAGAGAGAGGGCGAGAAGAGAGGAGAGAGAGAGAGAGGAAGAGAGAGAGATGAGAGAGAGAGAGACAGACAGAAGACAGACAGACAGACAGACAGACAACCGACCAGACAGAGAGAGAGACAGACGACAGACAGACAGAAAGACAGAAGACAGACAGACATGCTGGCAGAGAGGATATACGTTGTTCTCATTGTATGCATTTAATACCAAAACTGCTATTCACCCCACCCCCACCCCCACACCCCATTTCTCCTCGTCATGTCGCTGCATTCAAATGCCGCGGAATCGTAGTGAATGCAGCCGTGGTTTTATGTCCCCTGTTTAGTTTTGTTATTGCATGTTCCATGAGACAGCAAACTGCTGCAAAAATTTTGCGTTGAAGTTCAGGGTTGCTTTTGACGTCAGCAAAATTGGCGCCATTCTTTCTAACTTTTGAGCTGCTCTCTAGAGGCATTAGGGGCAGGAAACAATTATTTCTGACTTCCCCCCCTTTGGATGCCTCCGTCCGCATCTAAGTGAAATGCATTTCTCCTGGACAACAACACTGGGGGGGAGAAAGGAAGACTGAGGGAGGGGGAAGAGAGAGAGGAGAGAGAGAGAGGGGAAGAGAGAGAGAGAGAGAGAGAGAGAGAGAGAGAGAGAGAGAAGGGGAACAGACAGACAGACAGACAGACAGACAGACAGACAGACAAAGAGACAAAGAGACAACAGACAGACAGATTGACAAACAAAGACCCGAGACAGACATGAAGACAGACAAAGAGACAGACAGACAGACAGACAGAAAAGACAGACAGACAGGCTGCCCAGATAGGCAGACAGGCAGACCAGGCACAGCCACACTCTGACGCACAGACAAACAGAAAAAAAGAAAAGAGGGAAAGACAGAGAAAAAGAGAGGGGCAGACAGACAGACAGACAAATCAGAAAAGAAAGACACAAAGGGCAGAGAGAGAGAGAGAGAGAGAGAGAGAGAGAGAGAGAGAGAGAGAAGAGAGAGAGAGAAGAGAAAAGGAGAGAGAGAGAAGAGAGAGAGAGAGAGAGAGAGAGACAGACAGACGACAGGCCGACAGACAGGATATGCTTGTTCTCATCGCATCTATTCAATGCCATACTGCCGTTTCTCCCCTCCCCCTCCCTCAACACCCCGACCCCCCCTTCTTCTCGGTCATGTCTCTGGGATTTAAATCCGTGGGATCGTAGTGAATGCAGCCATTGGTTAATTTCCCCTGTTTGGTTTTCTTAGTGCAAAACTGCTGCAAACTTCTGCGTTGAAGTTCAGGACTGCTTTTGACGTCAGTAAAAACGGCGCCATTGTTTCTAACTTGTGAGCTGCCCCTCTGGGGCATTAGCGCAGGAAACAATTATTTCTGGCTTCACCCCTTTTATGCCTCCGTCCGCCTCTGAAGTGAAATGCCCTCTTCCTGACAACAAAACTGGGGTGGAAAAGGAAGACTGAGGGGAGAGGGAGAGAGAGAGAGAGAGGAGAGAGAGAGAGAGTGAGAGGAGAGGGAAAAGGGGAGGGGGAGAGAGAAAAGGAGAGGGGAGAGAGGAGAGAGGGAGAAAAAGAAAAGGAGGGGAGAGAAGGAAGGGGATAAAAAGAGGAGAGAGGGGGAGAAGAGAGAGAGAGAGAGAGAGAGAGAACAGAAAAACAGACAGAGGAGGGAAAGAGAAAAGAAGGGAAAATTAAAAGAAGAAGAGAAGATGAAGAAAACGAGGACTAAGGGAGAGAGAGAGAGAGAGAGAGAGAAGGGGAGAGAGAGAGACAGACAGACAGACAGACAGACAGAAAGACAAAGGGCAAAACAGAAAGGCAGACTACAAAGAGACAAGCGACATGAACAAGACAAGGGCCGAAAAAAAGAGAGAGGGAAGAGAGACAGGGGAGGGCAGAAGAAAGACAGACAGACAACAGACAGACAGAAGACAGACGGTTTCTTTGTTTTGGGAGCACAGCC
>CM031609.1:88528613-88539302 GCA_018398815.1 Conus ventricosus
TATTCGTCGTGCAAAATCGATATACGAGCGTACACGCATTGTTATTCTAGTAAAGCAAACATTCTCCTCCGGCCTTCATAATCAGTCTACACCTATCTATATTATTAATATAGTATCTTCTTCATAGTATGATTACATTATCGTGTTACGCACAAATGTATTTTTTTCTAACATTCCCGTATGTCTATCAGTACTTCCTTTTCTCTGAGCATGAGCCTAATTATTTTAGTGTCTACCCTGTTGACCTGTGTGACCCCCTATCATAGGCTGTTAAGCAAGCGTTGGTTTGCATTTTCCATTGCGAGTGGCGTGTTTCATTGCTGAAGGAATTCATTCGCTATTTATACATTTACACTTTGGAGTTACGTGCATGTTCGGGGGTTCTTGGATTTAAAATTATATAAAAGATTGGACTTGGATTTCTTGTCATCATGAAACAGGTTGGTACATTTCTATTTTCGTTGGATTGTAGATGTTGGTTATATTTGTACGACATTCACTGAACTTTACTCATATTCTCTTTATTGTATTAGGTTACGTTAGAAACAGACATGTTTTTACCTCAACTATTTCGATCGACAACAACTGAATCTTCTGAAAGCGATTTTCAACCTCGAACAACTTACGAAGTCGTACTTACGTGGTATATTTGCTTGGCCTACTTGGGACAAAATCCCTTCGGCGAGCGTGGAAACTGTACTTAAAGTTCTTAAATAGGTCATCTGTTATGAGCGGAGACGTGGTTTGATGCGAGTCTCGCACCGCGCGCGTCGTGGTCTCGTCTCACGATCCGCAGGCCGCAGGAAAACGGATCCGTGACCTTTGTTGATCTATCAAAAGGTAGCCATTGGACCACAGATTCTCAAAAAGATCGCTTTGCACACTCGCGTCACAATAAATATTATATATTTTGCTAAATATGTATAACTAACAGGGTTTGTGCTAAATAATGTCGTCTACGTGAAAACTGATCAGCACTTTATTTCTATTACCTCTATTGCATATAAAACTTGTAAATAATGTGCAGCACATTTCAACAGCATCTAATCCTGTTTTGTTCCCTTTTTGTACCTTTCCCTCCCCTCCCTACTTCATATGTGTGCTATTTATTGAAATTTAATTATCTTGTACAAAAACCTTTTCTTTCTTACCTACTCCTTTCACATCTCTCAGTATATTGTTTTACTTGTCGTTTTAACCTGTAGACCATCACTTGACTCAGCCTTGAGCTTGTAATCCATTATATTTGTTTTTCTCTGGATTTGAGAGCATCAAAATATGTACTTAGCTACATCCCGTATGATCTCATTGTTTTTTGTTTTGTGTATATTATCTAATCTAATCGTGTTCAGATTAGTTAATAATGTTTGGTTTGGTTTCACTCTTAATTGATTATATTTGGACATGCTGTTTAAAAAAATAGTGCATTTCTGTTTCATCTTTACTGGACAGAAGGGGCAGGTTTCAATCACCAAAATCTATCAGTGCTATTTCCTATTGAGATGTAATTTCGTTTTTTCATAGTCTTCATTTTGTTAAAGCTTTCCTAAATTTAGTTATAGTAATTTGATGTAGGTATTCTCTGTTTGATGCAAGGTTTTGAATGTATAGTAGGTTGCGAATCTCTCTCTATTGGTTATTTTCTCTTGCAAGTTTGTTTATAACAATCTTATTTCTTTGTATTACTCCTTTTAAAACTATGTTCATTTCTTTCCCTTCATTTGTCAATTTACCTCTGGAGAAAAACCATTCTATTAGGAATCCTTTTATCCTTGTGCCCAGTTTTGTGTTTAGTTAATTCTGTTTTTTCCTTTCATATGCTTGTTTGGATCTTTTGGAGGAATATTTACTAAACCGTAGCCAATTTCTAATTGCTTTTATTATTACTATCTATATTAAGGTATCTGCCTACACTTCACTACACTAGATTAGTTGGTGTTTTCTTTCCTTACCCTAATTATTGTACATGCAAGTAGATGTTTATTTTCTTTACTGCTGAATACATAGTTAATCCCCATACCTCAGCTGCATTTAGTAATAGTGGTTTGATTTGGGTATCAAATAATTTAAAATAATATTCATATCTATATGTCCTAAACTGTACATGGTTTTATTCTTTCAATCACCTTACCTTTAGCTCTACTGCATATTCTGAAAGGGTGATATATGCCGAGAGTTTGGTTGTCAATGTATTACCCAATATTTTTATTAAACTATTTACAACTTCTATATTCATCACGTTTATTTCATTTCTATGCTCTTCTAAGTATCCTCCTTTCCTGATTTACCATGACTTTTGTTTTTTGTAGATTTCACTTAAGGCCTATTTGGTCAGAGTCGCTTGGAGATTTTCTAAGTTGATTTTGTTATCCTGTTGAGGCGTTATCGATTTAGTGCAATTCATCAGAAAAGGTGTAGTAGGAATAGTTCCTCAGGTCCTGGTAGAAATTGGTATCCATGTTTCCTTTCAATGTTACTCTTCGGCCACTTCCTGTTATCAAAAGGGTAAAATTTAAAAGGAGATAGTAAAGACCCTTGTTTACTCCTCTGAGGACAGTCGAAGAATTCTGTGTCAGTTCATTCCCATAGTCTCCACATGCCTGTATGTTCTGTACATTCCTTTTAACATGTTTAACATTTTATTAGATTTTTTTATGTTTTTTAGGATTTCCCAATGTTATCCCCTGTGACTGTATCGAAACCGCTTTATGATAGTCAATGAATGCTAAATTTTTTTTTTCAATTTTTTTTTTTTTTTTTTTACACCCCCCCCCCCCCCCCCTTTTTTTATAATTTTGCTTCTTCTTCTTGCCATACAAGCAGTTACTTATATTGTTACCTGTGTGTGTAAAATTATGATCTATGGTAGAGAAGTTTTTTCTAATTTCCTGCTTTGCTCTTTGCTTATTTTGTTCTTTCCTCTGACCTGTTGTATAGTCTTCTATTTTATTACAGCTGTGGAAAATTTATTAAGATGCATAACAGGGAAATACCTCTATAATTTCTGGAGTTGGTTTATCGCCTTCTTGAAAAAGAGGCACGATATACAGCTTTTGTCCTTTATAGAGGAAAATTAAACTATCTGAAATAGCTTAATTAAATAAGTTTATTAGACAGGGGGTTTTGTGTTGTTCTGTGGTCTTAAAAAGTTCAGGTGGTATTCCGTCTAGTCCAGATGCTTTGCCTTTTTTCATTTTTATTGATAAAATTATTTAATATTAGTTATCTCCTTCATCTATATTCTTGTATATGGATTTCCTCATCTTCAACTTCAATGTTTTGTTGCACCCTTTCATTGTGTTTTGCACATTCAGGTTAGTTGCGGGTTTTTTAAAACACTTTCAAAGTGTTCTTGCCATTGTGTAATACTTATTGCTGGCTGTGTGTTATATCTTGTTATTTTTTGTGCTTTTTATTATGTTCCAAAACTTCTTACTGTCTTTTTGGGTTTTGTATGCTTGTAGTGCCTCGTTTGTTTGTTTTTACTATTTTGTTTTATTCTTCTCTCTGATTGTTTCTTTATTTATTGATTCTTTTGTTTGCATATAATCCTTTTTATTTTATACAATTTTGGGGTTTTAAAATTGTTGGTGTGCGTCAGTGTAATATATTGCGTTTCTGGCAATCTTTTTCTTGACTTCACATTCCTTATCATACCATCCCTTTGTTGTTTTGTTGTCCCTTCAATATGCATATATTTAATACATACTTTTACAGCCTCTTTTAATAGTTTATTATGAAATTTATAAACTTTATTCTAGATCAGTGTCAATCCCCTCGGTAATCTAGTTCTTAGTAGTATTTTAAATCTTTTGTTTCTATTGCTGTATATATTCTTTGGTTTGTTTTGCCAGGGTCACCATCGAATTTTTCTTTAAAAACTTTCTCTTAGCTTTGTCTTCCTGGGGGTTGGCTATAGTGATCTTATTACCTTGTTGATTGGCTTTGGGTTGAGATTCTAGTCTTTCCTGGATAACACATTTGTTTACCTTACAATCAACTCAAATGAACATATTAATTAATCAATTTGTATGTTTCCTCTATCAGAATAGTACGTGTATGCACCGTCAAAATTCTATGCTCTTAGTCCATTTAAAGGTGGTTAATTTAATGTTGTGCAAAATTCAATTGATTTTTTTTCCGAACCATTTGTAACAGAGTCCATTTGTGACCTTCGGTGCACACACGTCCTGATCATTGTTCATGTGGTACTTCATCGTTTACACCCAGGAACCCAAATTCCCTATACGGGCATTGGAAGTCTCCTCCAATGACAATAAAATAATAATCATTTTGTTGCTCTATTTTGTTAGTAAATTTTGCTCAGCTGTTTATAAGAGTACTTGTATTGTCCTGTATCTTAGTAGATAGGCTATCATCTGGGGGTGTATTATATTTCCTAAAATTAATAAACATATTATTCCTTCCAATCAATTTAGCAGATTTCAGATATACGTTTACATTAATACCATTTATTACCCGTGCTTATTCAATGAACATAGTCAGCCCATTTTCTTTTTTATTTAACATGACACCCACCTGAAGGTATGACCTTTTGGTAAATTTCACAAGCTGGGCAATGGGTATACAAAAAATCTGTGAATTTTTAATTCATATAATTCAAATGAATCTAGGTAAAAGTTTCGCTAGACAGCAGTTATCAAATGATGTAATATTATTCTAAAAAATTGGATCAGTTAATTTCTCAAGCTGACGTTACGTTTTTCCACAAAACCAAAAATACAGCTTTTTCTTACCTTCTTTAATTTCATCATTAGTCAAATTTCCACTTTCATCCTCGTTCTCGTTTCCATTCACTCTTGTCTTCATTCATTTTTATCTCATTCACCGTGTGTTGTTTCAAAATTCCATCTTCTCTAGCATTTTCGTTTAGCTTGTTTCTTAAACGTGTTGATTGTGACGTTTTTCTTGAATTTTGAGTGTGACCTTGGCCTAATTTTCATATTTCCTCTCCTTTTATTTTCTTTCCTTCCCGTCTTTCGTGGTTGATTGAGAACGTGTGGTATCAGGTGAGTGTTGTCGGTTGTTTTTTATTGGTTTGTTCTTAAAGTGATTAGTATCAGTTCTTTAAATGTGGTGTTCCTGTTGGGGGTTGTTGGAGTTTGGGTGGTCCCAATTCGCAACGTGCTGTATTTACAATGCTTGTGTAAGTATAGTTTCCTCATTTGTTAGGTTGTGTGTAGTCGATGGTTGTCGTACTGTCTTTCCCTTCTCTATGAGGTGTAGTATATCGCTCGCGACGAGGGCGTACTCGGAAGGTTTGTTCACAATTTGACTCAGTTGTGCATGTGGTTTGTCCCTAAAACTATCTCCTTGAATGCTCAAAATACTGTCCAATTGATCACTAATTCATCCTGGTTGCGTGGCGGTGTGTGTACCAGGGAACTGTGAGGGCATCTGATTAGGGTGCCCTTGACAGGATTCATAAGGGTGGGGAAATTTCCTGTATTTTGATTCTACTTCTGGCTTCAGATTGTTTGCCTTGTACTGTTGTCCTCACCCACTTTTTTCTGCAACTCCCTTTGCGCACTTTCACTTACTGTCTTGTTTGATGACTTTCTCATCGCCATTCACACTTTCTTTCTTTCACTCTCTTCATTTTCTTTTTCACTTACTCTCTCTTTCTCAGACCTTTTTTTTTGATTTTCTGTCTCCACTCTTCTCTCTTTCATCCATAAAATCCCCCGGAACAAAACCGATAACTGGTGATCACTGCCCCGTTCATTTCCTTCTTCACTGTCATCTCTCGCAGCTCATTTCTCCCCATTCACTCCTTTCGCACTTTTTTTCATGCTATCTCTCTTACACCTGTTTTTCACTCTATTTTATCTTCCTCTCTTTCTTTTCTCTGTCTTCTTCCTCTTCTCTCATCCCTCATCCCTCTCATCCTCAGTCATCAAATGTTTTTATCACCACTTGACTATAATCACTTTATTCCTTCTTCTGTGGCCCATTGTCCATTGTGCCAGGAAGTCTTCTGGAAAAGATTTCCCAAATCTGTGGCCTCTTGCTGCTGTTGCTGTTATATTGTTCATGATGGCTGTCCTCCCGTTTAGTCGTGGCTGTATTCTTCTC
Source organism: Conus ventricosus (assembly GCA_018398815.1). Classification (NCBI taxonomy): domain Eukaryota; kingdom Metazoa; phylum Mollusca; class Gastropoda; order Neogastropoda; family Conidae; genus Conus; species Conus ventricosus. The sequence goes on from CM031609.1 coordinate 88,534,710, forward strand.
TTACATACAGTTTCCCCCCAACATTAGTACCCCGATTGGCCTTGTGCCCTCAGGATCACGTTGTTGGTCAGCTTGCGTTTCGTCCTGTCTTGAGGGACACCCCGTATGCCGGCTCTTCTTACATCTTCTCGCGTGCCTCTCGGTCTGTAGGATCTTCATGGCGTCTCCCCACCTGAGGAAACGCACGATCACAGGTCTGGGTCTCTCTGCAGAAGGGTCCGTTTGCCTAGCCGGTGTGCACGTTCTACTGCATCGCGGCCCCTGTCTCGTCTTCCTATATTTGTCTAGTGTCTCTCTGATCACTTCTCCATCTCTCTCTCTTGTATAGTCCGTACTCTCTTTGATACCAAAGAACTTTTAATATTCAGTCTGGAAGAAACTTTCGGATTCGGTCCATTTCTTCCTACTTTTATTCAGTCTGCGGGCCATTATAATTTGTGTTACCCATAGTGCCTTACTGCAGTTTTGTTTTCTTGTAATCTGTTAGTGTCTTGAACAGCCCTACATAATTCATTCAGTGTGTAGCCATTATCTGATTGTTTTTGTTCCATCTTGTTGATAGTGGCGGTTGTACTTAAAGGAGTCAGTGAGCGTTGTTATTTGCCGTAATGAGTTGTGGTCATTTATTTAGGTTATATCTGCGTGTCTAGTTGTTGAAATTTCGCTTCCAGCTTGTCTTCTAGCTTCTTGTTTTCATGTTCGATTTTTCATTAATGTTCATATTTGATCTGGGCCCGGAGAAGGGAGTGAGAGATGAGAGAGAGAAGAAAGAGAGAGAGAGAGAGGAGAGAGTGAGAGAGAGGCAGAGAGGAGAGAGGGAGAGCTGTTAGACCTATTGGAAAATAAGCGAATCAGTGGAAGCATAAGATCATCATGAATCAGCAAAGACGATACAGTCGTTTGTTCGTGTTTGTGTTTCACTATTAAGGTCGACAGAACTATTCTGATTTTGCCTAACATTACATTGAAAGACCCATATCTAAGTTCTGAAGTAATTCTGCCCGGCATAGTGTTTTGGGCTGTAACACGAATATGTGAGGAGTTGATGAACGAAGCCTAGTTCAGCTGTCTCTCTCTAGGATGAGGATGTGTGGAACGCGTAGGCATTCGTCGACAGTTCTGCCGCAGGTATGCGTGTCTGGATTCACTTCCGAAGACGTGATTACTGAATGGTGTGTAAAAAATGGTGTGGTCTTCAAACGCATTGCACTCTGGTTGTTTAAGTTCTTTCACACAAGTGAGAACACGCGCTGTCCAAGATTTAGGCTACCACCTCCGTTAATGCTTGAAACGTATTGGTCGTTGTCGACTACTGTTATTGTTATTGTGTCAGTGTGGTGCGCGCGCGCACCGTGATTCATTCTGAATGCCTCTTTTCACCAGCGACACAATCACATGAAAGGCATTCGGTCTATAAAAGACGTAGGTTTTAGGAAGGTGTTGGATATGAGGATAGTTGGTTAAAATTATCATCAGGGTCTCAACTAGTGCAGACCATCTGTCTGCTGAAGGAAGTCGATGCTGTTCAGGCAGGTGTGTCAGAGACCATTTTTAGTGGGAAGCTTTGGAGGATTCTTGGTACAAACCTTTACCAGTCAAGGAGGGAGTGAATTATCCACTCACGCCTTGGTCGCACTAAAGGGAACCACTCCAACCCAATGGACTATTCACTATAAGAATAGCAGCTTTTCTTCAACCAACTGCTATTGCTTTCGGCCCTGTTGACTGATGCAATTATCAGCCTGGTGTGTGTATGAAAGGACGAGTGGTCGTGATTTTGTAAGGTTATGTTAATGTAAAAATCGATATACATGTTGTTTTTTTTTTTAAGGAGTTTACGATGTCCAACTGGCGGGAGTTGTTTATTGGCTATTGTGTAAAAGTTAATGCGAGTGGTTCTTAGTGAGTGAAAAAAGGAAGGTAGAGAGATCATAGTGGATGTGAACATGGATGTAGTGAGACCTAGCGAGGATATGGACTAGCCCGAGGGACATTCTTCGTTTAACTCACAATGGTAAGTGTGCGTTGGAAAAAAAAAATCCAATGAGGTGTGCACAACACGACGCGAGTAACAAAGAGAGCGTGAGCAGGGCAAACTGGGGTTCGGGAGACTGTGTTCTAGGCGTTTATAAAATTTTAAAAATGATATGAAGATCTCTAAAACTCGGTAAGGGGTCAAAGATAAAACCGATAAAATTAAAAATACAACAAAAAAAACAAGCAAAACGAAGTTCAAACCCAGTCATGGTCGATGAAAACTATCACTTTGAGGAAAAGTTGCCTCCGGAAGCCGACCATGAAGACTTAGCCTTGAACCTGGTGCCAGACGATGCAAAGCATCACTGTCACCTGTTGCTGAAACGTTTCGTGGTGGCCTGTTTAGTGTAACAAAAACGTAACAGTGGTGTGGTGAACAAGCCTCTGTGTGTGTGTTTTGTGTGTGTGTGTGTGTGTGTGTGTGTGTGTGTGTGTGTGTGTGTTGTGTTTGTGTGGAAAACCTGGCCAGGTAAGAAGCCTATGATAGATAATCACCTGGGACTAAGGAGTACTTGTCTATCGTGTTTTCATGCTAGTAATTTGTGGATTGGAATGTTTCATTTTCATGTATAAAGTGTAGGTAGAGCAGAACGTATTTGGCTTTGCCCTCAGTTGTATCAGAATAGAGATGAAATTTCGTGAGACTCTGTTCCCAAAAGAGCGGAATGGTCGGTAGGTGCATGGGTGCACATTTGTCAGAATGAATGCGGGGATAAGCTTGGGGTGCTATGCCTGATTTCACGTCTCACTTAATTCATTTAAGCAAGACCATCACGAATTTCCTGCCGTATACAGCCTTGTCTTCTACAGATTTTAACACCATGTTTAGAATTTAGTTCCTGTCAAAAATACAAATGGTCACCCGGTTTTTCTGTCGGAAATCACTGAAAACATCATTCACCGAGTGTGTACAACTGAGAAGTACTAAATATTTACAAGATGGGGAGAACAAGTGACAAGAAACTGGAACTGACAAGAAACAGTGGTGGATCACAACATAAAGCAAAAGGAGGAAAAGCTGTAAAAGGAACTAAATCCTGTCATTCTAATGAAGAAAACCAAATAGTGACAGAGTGAGAGGGGAAGTAGCTGTGTCAGCAAGTGCATTCACTGCCACTTTGCCGCTGCCGTTTTTTTTTTTTTTTTTTTTACTTTTTTATTTATTAATCTGGTCCTGTTTCTTTTGTTTTAGTTTCATTTCCCCTATTGATATTTTTCTTTTTTGAGGTTTTCGTTGGTGAACATTCTCCATCAACTTTAGGCAGAGAGAGAGAGAGAGAGAGAGAGAGAGAGAGAGAGAGAGAGAGAGAGAGAGAGAGAGAGGGGAGAGAGTGAGAGAAGAGAGAGAGAGAGAGAGAGAGAGAGAAAAGAGAGAGAGAGAGAGAGAGAGAGAGAGGAGAGAGAGAGAGTTGTCCTGGGTTCTCAGGCGCAATCTTTTTTTTCTTTCTTTCTTTTTTTTCTTTCTTTCTTTTTTTTTGTGACACACCAATCGCCACCGGGGGCAGAGGCAGATGGGAAATGATCGAGTAGTACGTGCTGACGTCTCTGAGAGAATCTGTAGCTGGGAGCTTGTACTGCTGTTTGTGCATGACCTCTTTTGTCCACGAGAGGCAACCTCAAGGATGCTTTCGACTTGTTCGCCATCTATGGTCAATCTGCCTTGACAACCAGATATGTGCACTAGTTTCTGTGTACGTGCGTGCGGCCGTGAGTACGTGTGCGCACGCGCGCATGTGTGTGTGTGTGTGTGTGTGTGTGTGTGTGTGTGTGTGTGTGTGTGTGTGTGTGTGTGTGTGTGTGTGTGTGTGTGTGTGTGTGTGTGTGTGTGTGTGTGTGTGTGCATGCGTGCACGGAATAATCCAACTGTCATTTACAGTATGCATTTTCCAGAAGAGAATTAATCATTGATAGTATTGTCTGACCAAAAATGATATTTCTTTTATGGGCCGTTCTCGGTGTTCCCATACATTTCATTTCATTTTTGAGAATTTCTTTGTGATGTTCTTTAAAAAAAAACAAGCCTTCGATTTCTCTCTCTCTCTCTCTCTCTCTCTCTCTCTCTCTCTCACTTCTCTCTCTCTTCTCTCTCTCTCTCTCTCTCTCTCTCTCTCTCTCTCTCTCTCTCTCTCTCCCCTCTCTCTCTCTCTCTCTCTCTCTCTCTCCAATTGCTTTTAAAATCAAAGCAGCATGTCTGGTATACAGAGAGTGAATTTGTGCTGTTTCCAGTGAGTGCTTCTGTGGCGCATAGAGGCTATCATATGGCGGAAGGACTGAAATACTCACACGCTCCAAACACGGGATTAGGAAACTAAGAAGGGTTGCCGGCATTCCCTTATTCATGTCCTCATACAGAATGAGGCATCGAGCGACAGGTAAACTCCAGTATCTCTCCCTCGCGATCTCAAGGACGTTTACAAAATTCAAGGAATCGTGTAGCACATCATGTCAAAAGCGAATTAGTTGTGAGTGAAAGACAAACGTGGAAGAGAATTACAATCTAATTAGCCTCCTTCTGTTTAAAATCCCATCTTAAATGTGACACAAACAATATGGATC
>CM031609.1:88539402-88564402 GCA_018398815.1 Conus ventricosus
TTTATATGACTTTTTCTTCATCATAGAACCGTGCTCATCGAAGATTTTTGTTTGTTTGTCATGCACCGAAGATGGTAATGTTTCCTGATTAGTAGGGGAACTTTTGTTTACTCTCCAGAGCCGCCAGTTATCGTCCTTACCACTTGGATCCCCGGGTCGACCTCTAGTAAATTGCTGTCTGGACTAAAGGGCTCTTGGGAACAGCTGTGGCGATGGCTTGAAGAAATGGGAAATACGTTATCACTGCTTCCCTCGCATTCTCCACCGAATGTGCACGTCTCTGTCTCTGTCTTTTTCTTTGTCTCTATCTCTGTCTCTCTCTGTCTGTCTGTCTCTATCTCTGTCTCTATCTCTGTCTCTATCTCTGTCTCTATCTCTGTCTCTATCTCTGTCTCTCTCTGTCTGTCTCTCTCTGTCTCTGTCTTTGTCTCTAGCTCTGTCTCTGTCTCTTTGTGTCTCTCTCTGTCTCTCTTTGTCTCTGTCTCTATGTCTCTGTGTCTCTGTCTCTCTCTCTCTCTCTCTCTCTCTCTCTCTATCTCTCTCTCTCTCTCTCTTGTTTCTACATCTGTCTCAGATTCTGATGCTGTTGCTGTCTGTGTTCCCCTGTCTCTTGCTGGTATCATAATGTTCTCCATTTGTCTTACCTGCGACTTGAACTATTGTACACGAAGAAATATCAATTATAAAGCACACTTTTTTTGTCCTGTCGCTACTTGGAAATAAATCCCGCACTTAGCGCTAAAAAATAAATAATAAAGATCAATATCAAGTTGGCAACTACATTAACAAAAAAAACCCATCCGCATCCCATATATCAAAACTAAGAGATCGTTTACAAACTTTGTCATGAGAGTTCAGAAAATTCCAAGCATGCAATAGTAATGATTCAAATCGGGTGAAGCGACGAATTCTTCCAAATATACGCTGATATTAGTGCTGTCAATACTACATCCTCTCCCAACTGTCGGCTCCCCTCCCCACTCCCCCTCCCACCCCCGAAAAAAAACCTACTCGCTCACTTTACTCAGTATAATTTGATGCATCTAACACAGTCTGGATTCGTTTGTTTTCTCTTCCTTCTGTTTCTTGCAAGCACATACCAAACTTTTTTTTTGTCTTCGAAATATTCATAACGAAGATTTGTATTTTCATTTCTATCTCTAGCCTAGCCAAATAAATTTACACTCCTTTACCGAATCTTATAAATAGAAAACAATCACTCCATGTAGATGTCTCTAATAGCGTCTTAAGTCTTATCTTACAACAGTGAAATATGGTGCAATCCAGGCTTTTATTCTACATTACATATACGTTTGTCTAGATAAAAACAACAACAACCAACCAACCAAACAAACAAACATTGCCGCTGAGTCTTAACACGGTGTACTGCTGAAGAAGGCTAAGTAGCCGAAATATTTTGGATAACAGCAGATTTGTTGTTTACCTCATTGTTTCATTATATTTATATATATATATATATATATATATATTATATATATATATATATATATATATATATATATATATATATATATATATATACAACAAACTAATAAATTCCAAGGATAAGTACCGAGCACCGTTCCAGCAACTTGCAGAGCAGCTTGGTGTTGCATTGACTGCAAGAAATATTGAATTATAAACAAAGCTTGCTCTTATGTCTTAGATTGAAGAAATAGGGGGAGATAAGCATTCATATCTGCAGTGGTAGATGATTCTGCCTAACTAACAGTATGTGCTTGAGTGGGTGAATGGGGAAAAAAAAATATATGCTTCTCAAAATGAGCCTTCAGCAAGCTTATAGTCTCCAAGGGGGAGACATCCTCCAATAGGGAGGGAAACTCACTAACATATAACTCCTGGTCATTTTCCGATATTTCGAAACCTTGTTGTTTCTCCTAAGTGACCGCGGAAAGTGGTAACTTGACTCCTCTGCCTTTTCAGTTTTAAGAAGAATGCAATCCCAGAAAAGGCTGGTGTGCAATACCGTAGTATGCTTGTTGAGTTTTCAAAAAACCAACCAAAGGTGCCACCTAAGAAAATCATGAAAGAGCAAAACAAGCTACATTTTCTTGTGAAAAGTAAAAAATATAAAAATATATCCTCTTAGGACACAAGTGCTGAGGGCCAGTTCTTGGAATGAATCCGCAAGAGACTAAAATACAACAAACTAATAAATTCCAAGGATAAGTACCGAGCACCGTTCCAGCAACTTGCAGAGCAGCTTGGTGTTGCAATGACTGCAAGAAATATTGAATTATAAACAAAGCTTGCTCTTATGTCTTAAATTGAAGAAATAGGGGGAGATAAACATTCATATCTGCAGTGGTAGATGATTCTGCCTAACTAACAGTATGTGCTTGAGTGGGTGAATGGGGAAAAAAAAATAAATGCTTCTCAAAATGAGCCTTCAGCAAGCTTATAGTCTCCAATATAATTCAATATTTCTTGCAGTCATTGCACCACCAAGCTGCACTGCAAGTTGCTGGAACGGTGCTCGGTACTTATCCTTGGAATTTATTAGTTTGTTGTATTTTAGTCCCTTGCAGATACATTCCAAGAACTGGCCCTCAGCACTTGTGTCTTAAGAGGATATCTTTTTATATTTTTTACTTTTCACAAGAAAATGTAGCTTGTTTTGCTCTTTCATGATTTTCTTTTGCTCTTTAGGTGGCACCTTTTGTTGGTTTTTTGAAAACTCAACAAACATACTACGGTATTGCACACCAGGCTTTTCTGGGATTGCATTCTTCTTAAAACCGAAAAACAGAGGAGTCAAGTTACTACTTTCCGCGGTCACTGAGGAGAAACAACAAGGTTTCGAAATATCGGTATATGACCAGGAGTTATATGTTAGTGAGTTTCCCTCCCTATTGGAGGATGTCTCCCCCTTGGAGACTATAAGCTTGCTGAAGGCTCATTTTGAGAAGCATTTTTTTTTTTTCCCCATTCACCCACTCAAGCACATACTGTTAGTTAGGCAGAATCATCTACCACTGCAGATATGAATGTTTATCTCCCCCTATTTCTTCAATTTAAGACATAAGAGCAAGCTTTGTTTATAATTCAATATTTCTTGCAGTCATTGCAACACCAAGCTGCTCTGCAAGTTGCTGGAACGTTGCTCGGTACTTATCCTTGGAATTTATTAGTTTGTTGTATTTTAGTCTCTTGCGGATTCATTCCAAGAACTGGCCCTCAGCACTTGTGTCTTAAGAGGATATCTTTTTATAAATTTTACTTTTCACAAGAAATTGTAGCTTGTTGTGCTCTTTCATGATTTTCGTTTGCTTCTTAGGTGGCACCTTTGGTTGGTTTTTTGAAAACTCAACAAGCATACTACGGTATTGCCCACCAGCCTTTTCTGGGATTGCATTCTTCTTAAAACTGAAAAGGCAGAGGAGTCAAATTACCACTTTCCGCGGGGTATATATATATATATATATATATATATATATATATATAATATATATATATATATATATATATATATATATATATATAGACAATGGTAGTGAATACCAGCAGAGATTTTTAAAAAATGCTCAACCGAACTGGGAGCAACATTTGTTAAAAAGTAAGGTTTAAAACTATCTACAGCGCTGTTTCATGCAATGCAATCATCAGGATGTGGTGGGTCTGTGCTGCCGGTGTTTTATAACTGCTTGTGTTGTCTGTCATCACGTGCTGTCTGTGTTTTTCGTGTGTTTCTGGTTCTTGTTCACTGATAGGAATTTCCACTTGTGCCTGCAGTTGTTAACCATTTCTATCCTAGTATTTAAAGTTGCCAGCTGTGGTTTGCATAGTATTATGTATTTTTCTGTTGAGCATAGGTTACATCTTTTGAAAAGTTGTTGTAGGTGCTGCCCTTTTTTTGATTTCAGGTATTTGTATTCAACTTTTTTTTCTTTGAGCTTCCCGATGTATTTACCAATTCTGTTTGGTTTTTGTATCTTTCTTTGTTAAATGACTGTTTTGGTTTGTTTTTCTAGTTTTTAAAAAGGTTTTTTAGTGAACCCCATTAGTTTCTTTGGTTTCTTTATGTTACAGTGGTTGGACACAAAGTTTGTAGAGGGATTTTTTGCTCAGAGGGCCGTTTTTCTTTATACAGTTGGGATTTCCTTTTATCACCCCCGTTTTTTTCTGTACTGCTTTTATTTTTTTTGGGTTTAATCAATGAGTTTTTTTAAGGGTTTGGGATCAGAGTATGATAATTTGATGCTGTTTTTGTTGAATATCTTGGAAAAATTTGTGCTCTTTTGGGAATGATAATGTTAGGATTCTAAAAAATTCTTCCCCTATATTTTTTTTCCCCTTTTCCCGTCATTGGGGTTTTGAAACCATATGACTTTTTTTCCTTTTTTTCTTGTGTCTGTCATGTTTTATCTGGGTCATATTGTATTTTGTAGTTTTACCCACTTTTGTGTAACCTTCTTGTTTTTCACGCGCGTTATTGAATGTTGTTTCTTGCATGAAGGTTAGATAATCTCTTTTTATGCCCTGGGTATTGTTTTTAGTATGGAAGTGGATGGTTACTTTTGATATTTACATAGACAGGTGTATCATTGTTTTTTTGTATGGTTTATATATGTGCTGGTTGAGATCAAACGTTATATCTAGATAGTTCATATCTTTTTATTTGCTTCAGAGAACAGGGAAATGTCTGTTCTGGGCCACTTGCTCCTCCACCAAGTTTTGGGCGAAAGTGACCTAAAATCAGCATATTACTGTTCTCTGACAAGTAAGACTTTAATAACCAAAATAACGATTATCTACAAACAAACATACTGTGCAGGGTTATCCGTTTTTAATACTAATTTACTAAAGTTTTCAGAGAGTAGCGTAGGGAAAGTAGCAGGACTGAACACGCCCCATAGAGTAACGCAGGGGAAAAGCAGTTGTGTCTGAACGCGCCCATATACACGGTGGGTGCACTAGCTATCCGATTACTTCGCGGTATTTTAAAATTACAGCGTGGGGAGAGAGAACCCCTGACAAGTTAAGGTTAAGTTGCCCTCAGAACAGACAGACAGAGAAGAGAGAGACAGAGAGACACACATGCACAAACACACAAAAATGCACCCACTCACAAACACACACACACACAGACACACTAACACACACACTAACACACCACACACACTCTTTCTCTTTCTCTCTAAATTTAAAAATGCCATAAAATCCGCACACTTCTTCTGACTAAGTTCCAACTACAAACTTTGTACATAGACAGGCAGACACGGGCTGAAACCCGATCACTTAATTTAGGGCTCGCGGCAGTTTGCACCTAGCCTGTGCTGTGTAAACGAAACACACTCAGTTGGGTTGCACCACATTTGGAAAAGTCTAGATTGCCACGTTGTCACATCAGATCGAGGCTGTCGACGTGGCACGACCGGGCTGTCATTGTGTTGGAGCTACTGCACAAAGAAGGCTGTGTTTTGATTGCGCTCTGGTGTGACCACTGTGTTTTAATTGTGTTATTTTAAAATGGCTAAAACGTTACTGAAGAACAGGTTTGTTATTCGAGGCCATAAGTTTTACTTTAACTGCATGTTAGAGTATTTGTTGAAAGAATTAGTTGAGTCAGTCAGTGAAGGCAAGCCAACTATTCACATGTCTGCCCGCACAGGGGGTGTGTGCTAACACGTTCCTCGCTATACAGCGAGAGCCGCCTCTTTCTCTGTTCTTCATTGCGCTTAACTGGTAGTTGTCTTAAAGGGTAGGCGAAGCATGTTGTGAAACGGGAGAGACTATCTTAAAGGTTTGTTGGTTTAAGGAAATGAAACAAGATGTAGCCAGTTTTAATACGTGTTTGGCTATCCATGAGATTGTTCCTTATCTAAAAAATGGCGCTGCATTGTTGAAAGTTGGGCCGAAGCAAAACAATCCATTACGCGTTGATTGTTGGGAGCTGGCTTGAGACAGCTAAAGCCACTTTTAAAAAACATGGCGTTCATTTCTTAAGGCGAAGGTAAACACGGCTGATTCGTGACTTGATTGATTGTTAACTACAGATTCAGTGTTTATGGGGCAAGCTGATCTGTGTATTAAGATGTGTATACTTTTCTACTTTTCTAATTCAAACCCAGTTCATCTGCCTTTAAGTGTGCCCTTATGCAACTGAATGGCGATTTCGAATGTTCTGGCAAACAAACTAGATAGGGTTAGGCAGACCTTAGTACATCTACCAGTATGGAGAGAGTAGTGTGTGGCCAGCACTATCTTCATATAAATGCTTCAAATATACAATGACGGATGTACTACAACCTACAAAACTATGTGTAACAGATAGGCTGACACGAGGCCGAAACTTAATCGCTTAATTTACGGCTAGCGAGACGCACGACCTCGTTCACACAGCGCACGGCAAGCGGCCAAAAAATCAATAAAGCAGGAGACTGGCTTGCCAGGTGAGGGGTGGGGGTGGGGGGGGTGTATTCATTTCGGGTGACAGCGCGCCAGGTGTCGTTAGCGAATGTTCTAGACTGTTACGTGTCACTCCCACTTTATGGCCGCCACGTTAGCAAGACTGGGTTGTATTGTCATTGAAGGTGTGTGGTGTAGTGAGAAGATTCGTGACAGGTGTACTACCTTGTAGTTCAGAAAACTCTCCACCTTGTGGTGTTTGTGAAACAACGGCAAAGCAGACGACACGGAACACGACTCGGACCGGAGATTCGGAAGTAGTTGAAACCCCGCACGCTGTTAGGCTGTATACGGCAGCCATCTTGCTGCTCTGACGTGGTTCTAAATATAGTAACGAACATGCATGATCGGTAGCCCTCTTGCTGCTCTGACGTGGTTCTAAATATAGTAACGAACATGCATGATCGGTACCATCTTGCTGCTCTGACGTGGTTCTAAATATAGTAACGAACATGCATGATCGGTAGCCATCTTGCCAACCTACAACTTGCTGCTCTGCGGCATTTACCTTCACTTTCCCACAAGCACTGTCCTGTCTATTGTTTGTGTGTGTGTGTGTGTGTTTGTTTGTTTGTTTGTGTTTGTGTGTTTTGCCCTGCCCCACGCATGCACACCCCACCCACGCACGCACGTCTCTACCCCCACGTCTCTACCCCCACCCCACCCAACTCCACCCCACCTACCCCCACCCAACTCCACCCCACCCACCCCACCCCACGCATGCACACACTTAAGTCACTTTTAAGTTCTTAACTTAAGTCATCCCCAAGTCATCCACAAGTTTTTACTCAAGTTATTCACAAGTCATCCTCAAGTCATTCACAAGTTCTTACCCAAGTTATCCTCAAGTTATTCTCAAGTTACTTCTAAGTTTTTATTCAAGTTGTCCTCAAGTCATCCTCAAGTTCTTACCAAGTTAACCTAAGATCATAACTAAGTCATCCTTTAAGTACAACCAAGTTCTTATTAAGTTATTTTATAATTATAAAAAAAAATACAATCTATTTTTTTATCTTAAATAGTAGATGTCTAATATAGTACACACACGCCTCAAAAAACGCGTCATCGTTGAGGATGTCTTGCTCAGCGTTTTTTTGCATAGATCTTAATGAAGGTCTACATCCGAAGCAACCGCATTGATTACAATTCGGGTCTATGGAAATGTCTTTTATAGACTCCAGGTCTTTATTTATTGACACCATCATTTTATAATACGCCATGATCTATTTTTATTAAAAAAAATTTAAAATATTATTCCATTTGAAATGGATCAAAATGATGCTTTGTTATTGGGGGTTTTGGCATGCAGTTGTCTTTTTCTGTATTTAGCGGTTCAGGTTGTTTTAACTTCTTTTGTTTCTGTTGCCATTGTGTATATATTTTATAGCCGTAATAACTGCCCCCAACAGCAGCAATGGCGCCAAAAATGGCAACAGTTTTAAGTTCAATATACCATGAAGACTTTGGGGGCCTTGAATCACATGGAGTTTTTATAGACGGCATTGAATCAACTTGTTCTGGCGCTGGCGGTGTTATGTTTTCATGATGAGTCATATTCTGTAACATTAATTTTTTTTGTTTGTTCCACTCTGCTAATTTTTTTCCTGCTTCAACACGCCCAGGATTTTTAATGGTCTCCACCTGATTCAGCGTTTTCTGCTGGTTTTCTGGCTTGGTTACTTTCTCCACCTGATTCAGTGTTTTCTGATTCTGCCGATTTTCCAGCTCGCTCATTTTGAAGGGAAATAAAATCTATATGATTAAAAGTAATTAATCCCATGATCGCTGGCGACAATAATGTTCCAAATCTGTAATAAGATCACACCCCAGAGACTCTAATGACTTTGTTAAAACTGGATCTTGCGTTAAATCATAAAGTAAGATCTTGTTCAGAATCAATGGGAGCAAAAACTACTGACTAGTTTAGTGTACAAACTAAGAACCGTTTGCCCCACACTTTTCACCATTCTAGACCCCAGCTGCGCTTCATACCTGTTATGATACTTTAAAATGTCTTGTGGCGACATCTGTTGAATCTGTTCAATGCTGAATTCAGTTCCGAGGAACTGTTTTGTTTTCCACATGCTGCCAAAGAATACAGCCTTTCCTTTTTGGGCATAATAGCTTGGCCATCAACTTGGTCATTCATAAGTTCGGGAAGGTTTTAGACCGCCTTGTAGCTGTAGTAGATCATCACTGTTTTATGTTTTTTATTAATTATAATTATTTTATTTTATAAAAATGAGCACCGAAAAAAACTGTTACCAACCTTGTATACCATTCTGCTGTTATTGGAGTCTAAGTGTAGGATACTCAATGCTTGGTAAAAGCTTGTTAAGAATTAAACCAGCAGATCTTGGCAAACTAGACTTTGAGGATTCAGCAAAGCTGATTGCTATCATTGCAGCTTCGGTTGCCACGAAAGATTTTCTAGTTAAGCAAGGAATAATTCCAGACAATTAAATATGTAAGAAAAAAAAACATTTAAAAAAATGGCTTCACTCGCAATAATGATAGGCGGCGCTGTGGTGAATGCGCTTGCTTTTAGCGGCAGTAATTTTGCATTTTGTAAACTGGGGAATGACAGCGAGAGAAAAAGACATAACAAAGCTATGGAGCAACTAGCAGCTGCACAAGACGCCTATGAAAGGCAGAGACTTGAGCAGTTAGATTTTATTAATGACACACTGAAAGAACAGGGGCATGCAGCTTACACATTTAAAAATGTTGATCAAGCAATAAAACAATATTATCTAGTAACAGGCAAACCGGTCCAGACATTGCCCCCACCAAAATTCAGTGACTTTTATCAACCCTCAGAAAAACAAAAGATGCAAGAAATCGGGTTTATTGTCGTTGGTATGACCGTCGTGTATTTTGTTGCACATAATATTGGCTGAATAAAAAATGAACAAAATCTATTATTCGCCCAAAGGATATTGGAAGGGCATCACAGCAATTAAAAAGCTAAGCCAAGCAGCGGGAGTCAGTGAACAAACAGCAAAAGAATGGTTATCTAAACACAGCAATCTGGCAAATTTATTTACCTGCCCCTAGGACGAAACAGAGACCACACTTTGTCAATACAACTCCAAACGACACCATCAAATGGATCTTCTATATTTACCCTCTGATAGGATTAGACGAAAAAGATTTAAGTACGCACTCACAGTCATTGACATGGCTTCAAGATACAAAGATGCTGAACCATTAACACAAAAGAGTGCTTCTGCTGTTGCTGTTGCTATACAACTGATATACCAACGAGGTCCACTAACTTACCCTCGCATGATTCAAGTCGATGATGGAAAAGAATTTAAAGGCCAAGTGAATCAATTATTGTTAAAACACAGAGTTACTATTAGAAGAGGCATTCCGGAGTTCACAGATCACAGGCTTTAGTTGAAAACTTTAACAAACAGTTAGCCGAAAGACTTTTCTCCTACCAGTATCACAGAGAGCTGATTGACAATTCTCGCAACACAGAATGGGTTAGAAGACTGCCCTCAGTTTTGCGCGCAATGAATAATGAAGAATTTAAAGGTCTAAAACCAGTACAAGCAATCAAAAGAAAAACAATAAATGTTGCTGAAGACTCCAGTAAAACCCAGCAAACTATTACCGTTTGGTTTGAAAGTAAGGTACCTTTATTTACCGGGGGAAGCGGAAGGGACACTAGCATCAGGGCAACCGATCCAGTTTGGAGTGTTGACCCATATGAAATAAAAAGAATTGTAAAGATGAATCCGCCAGTGTATTATTTACGAGAAACTGACACAACAAAACAACCAGCCCCCCAAAGATCTTTTGTGAAAGAAGAACTGCAGATAATTCCGCCAGACACAGTTCCGCTTTAATTAATTTACGGTTCTCCAGTGCCCAATTGCATATGAAAACTCTGGATTAACAAACACAACGTTTTGTGTTTGTTCTATCTAACGACTTCTTTGTTACAACTGTTGTGTTGATCTCATGTAGATTAGATCGCAGTTTTACGTTGTCATGATGAAAAGTCTTATTGCCAAACAATGCTTCTTTGTAGTTGTCATGTGATATGTTTGACTGCACAACGCGCGAGATATTCCCTTTGCTTTCTTAATGATTTTCTCCTGGCTCGAAATACTGTACATTTTTTACCTTAACCCCACATACTCCTTGATCACCTTTCCAGATAATTCATCCTTCATCTTTCCTAAAACCTTCTTATTAGTAATTGAATGCAAAGGCGAATCTTTAGGATAATCGGACGTGTCATACCATCCTGCATGCCCTTTAGCTACTTCGGGTTTTCCATGTCTTTATAGATGTCTTCAGTAGGAATATCTATAACAAAACTGTCTGTATCGGTGTAAAGTACTCTGGACTCGGGATACGAGGGCTTAAAGTAGTCATAAAGAAACTCAACATCAAAAGCTTTGATAATTCTAAAACAGAAAAACCCAATAAATACAGGTTTGTCCAATTTGACTTTCTTTTTTTTCATCATTATGCCAAAAAGCTGATCATGAAATCTTTTAAAGTCCTGATATTAGGTTTTGAAGTCAGCTTAATTGCTTCATTCTCTCTGGTGACCAATCTGACATCTTTGCGCTTGTGCGGATTCTCCATAAGTCTTTCCAAAACAGCTGTTGTTCATCAGCTTGAAAAAGTCTTTTTCTGAAGCATCTGTGGATTTAGTTCTAAGATCAGTGTTCTTCATGATGTAGGTTTCATGAACTGTTCTTGATCAAAAGCAATTATGCGATGAACTGCTGTCAACTTAAAACCATGTCTTAAATAAATTGTAGAAGCCTGTAATGACAGACAAATTTTTTTTGCCGCGAAGATTAGGCAACAAGTTTAGGTGCTCTCTTGGATCCATCTTTAGACTTTCTGCGCTAAGGGATTAGTCATTATGCAGGTCAGGAGTTCATGAGGATTTTCCCTAAGTCAACTTCTAAATAAAGGGCCGCGCTGCTGATCAGGCTTTAAACTGTTCAACCACTTTAATGCCTTTTGAATATTATTCTTTCCCTGTGTACTCTTGAAGTTACGTAACGGAAGTGATTGCGCCATTCCCCAAAACCATACAGATTGTTTGCATCTAAATACATAAGATAGTTAGACCTTTTACTCGGATCATAGTCGTCCAAGTATTTGTTGTTTGCTTTACAGTAATGATGCGACGCCATACTAATTCCTCCACGCAACCCGTTTTCAATCATCTGAATCATTGGTAGGTCAGACAATAAATCAATCTGTACTCCAGTAAACTTTAAGAAAGCATCCCAGCTCATCCCGGGCGCAGAAATGTAATGCGCGGGATCCAGGCTATAAGTTTCATCAGGTCTTTCTATAATTTTCAAAAAACGTCCGCCAACAAACATACATCTGCCATTAAATAGGAGTCATGATAGTCTCCCACGTTTTACACTCTAACTTCTGCCACGCTTCTTGAGCATGCTGGTAATCGGAGTCGCAATGCCTTTCCCTCTAAGACTAGAAAAGAACGCGCCTTTAGGAGGAAGCGTCTCTTCGTCAAACCTTTCCCAACTGTTCAGGGTACTCATAAGGTAAACCCCCTTTCTAACAAGCGTTGAGTCAAAATATTCTTCCGTTATTGGGCGGGACTTTAAGGACATAGCCAGTGCCTCTAATGAGCCCATCATGTGCTGCATAGAGTCGTAGAAGCCATTTTTATTTAAAGTGAAACACATGTACTTTTCGATGACTGTGCAATGCATGCTACCCTGAAGCGCTGGTTACCTGTTTGCATTATAAGGTGAGAGCCCATAACCTCGCCAGTTGTGAAAGAATACAGGCAGCTTCCATGTCTTTGGATCAAACTTTAGTTGAAGATTGCATTACTGTGCGCTTGCACCTCTAAACTTCCCACTAATGTGATCATGGTCTCTTACTGTGGGGTTTACACTCTTGGGCGTTAGCTCTAAACCGCAAATCCAACAATGCGTGGCTGAGTCATACTGTTGTTGGTCTTCAGGCGCCATTATGATTTCAGATAAGTTTAGTTTTATTAGAACAGTCATTGCGCACTTGCTGCATGCGTTTTAAGAATGTTTCTGCACACTGGTCCTCTATATAATTCTGGTTCTGAATAAACGGCCATCCAAACCTAACAATAATGAAGGCAAATGAACAAATCTGATGATTAAATCATTAAGACTGTTTTTCGAAGTTTTTGTGGTGCTGGCCCTTCATAAGGAACAATAAGCGACTCGAAGTCTGCGAAACTACGTATGGACTTGTTTGCAGCCGTTTCCATTCTTAAAACTAACTTTAGATCCTGGCGGGGCGTATTTTAGTTCTGTCTTACAGTCTACAGAACTTTTACAATGTTTTATATGTTCACTCCGCGGTTGCACAGATGGAATTTTGTTAACATTTTCTGCAGAATTCTTGTATGTTAGTGTTTTTTGGGAAGTATGCGCCAATAATCTACTCATTGTGCGTATCAATGTGTAATGGGCAACCCTGCTGGCGAAACATTAGGAGTAAGTCCACATGACTTTTGGCTGGTTCGCCTATTGTTGGACTGTTCTTGGACACTTTAATTGGCGCCAAATTTGTTTCCTCATCCCATGTGTATACATTAACAGTTATGGGTTGTTTTGTTCTTCAAACTGATCAATTGGTCTACACTAACAGGAAAGGAATTCCATTGAAGTTAAGATCTTTGGCGTATTGCCGATATTAGTCACTCTCTCTGCGTGTTCGCGGACATGATGCAGCCTTGCAAGAACGCACCACATGAAACATTTGTTGTCTGAATTTTTTATTTTTACAACTGCTCTCTTTAAAACCAACTCCCGAGGTAGCGGAATGTAACCCTGCCTACAACGGCGCATACTTAGCCTGTTTTAATCTAATCTCTGGACTTCGCCCTCGACCAGCCAGAGCCTCCATTTTAGCTTCTTCAGCGGCCACATCAAACTGTGTAAGCATTGGTCTGCCCAACCGGGTGTTAAGTCATTATGAAAAGAAATAGCCCTGCTGTTTAGTTGAGACCCAGACTTCTAGATTTCTTCATTTATTGTTACATAGTCGATTAAAACAGCTAACATTACTTTAACTGCGGGTCTATTGTTAGTTTGCCTGGAACTTGAGAAATAGCATGAACAACACTGCCTGTACGTTTGTTGGGTCAATGACTTCTAAATCAATATCATTCAGTGCTCTTGAAAACGCTCTCTCTCGAGCATTCCTTCAAACAATTCGTCTTGTCCTTCATAATCTTAGCCATGCGTCTTTCTTTTCTAAGCCAAAATATTTATTTAAATTAAAAAAAATAATACTAATCAGAACCAATATCAACGGTCTTTTTGCGCTGGACTCATAAACTAAAGTATAAACAACCTTTTGGCTTGTTAATGTGAGCTGTTTAGAACAGAGTTTAATGTCTCGTTATTTTTTTTTAAGCATTCCTTTTTTTATCTGCTCGGGGTCTGGCGTTGGGAGAAAAACTTGCCCTCGCCTTTCTTTGAAGATCAAACTTTTGTCTTTGTAGTCATCAAAAATCGGCCTGAAAAACGTTAAATTCTTCATCCGTGATTTTTTGAGTCGGGCTAGTGCTTTATTTTATTGTCATTTTGAACGAACTAAGTTTAGCTGTTATTAGTTGAACCATAGCTGTGTGTTTTTGTAGTTTAGTTTTTAATTTTTTCTAGCAGCACCTACAGCTAATGAACACAGACCGAGAGCTAAAGAAAAACCTCCTAGAGGTAAAGCTGCGGGTGCGCCTATGCCTGTTGCTAAGAGACCAACACTCGTTCTGCTGATAGAGACTTATAGTCGATGCTCCAGTTTTAAACATATGTAACAGCATTAAGGCGCAAAAATACCTTCTTTTGGGTTTTTGCTGTATTTTGAAAGGTCTTGCTCAAAGTACTTGCTGCATTTGCGAAATGTCGGTTAATCTGAAGGTTTTTATGTTAGGGCTTTCTATAACACAGAATTGCCTGCTATCCCTTCTTTTTGGCGGCGCTGTAGGCACATTTGGGATAAACCTGAACAGACATGCTTTTTATAAAATGAAAAAAAATTTAGTATACTACATTTTTGTAATCTGTTATTTACAATATTCAGCTGCGCATCATATATTAAAAAACAAATGTACATTAAGCGGTTTATCGGTTTCCCTTCTTCTTTATCAATTTGAATGTTTTATTACGTCTCTCACAGCTCTCCCCTTCCATGCAACTGTTTATCCTCTGTTGACCTATGGTCAATCCATAAACCGTATTTGTTGGGTTAAATAATCATCAAGCCTAACATTGTGAAGATGTAAATCTTTAGACACAAGGTCAACTGTTGGACTCTACACCTCCCGCCCCCAACAGTTTTCTTTTTTCCCATCAAAAGCTGATAAGGTTTAAGCCCGCTAGCGTAGATTTGGTTAGGACTACCCTCAATCGAACATTGCACTTTGGGTATTTTTGGATTAAAAAACTTTTCACTTCCCTTTTGAACGGTTCTTCATCTTCACACAGCAATAAAATACCTTTAAGCGATCTTGCTGCGACGCTAAAACTAAAATTCCTTATAGTGTCTGCCCTGCTTCTGGGATATGTTGTTTTGAGAATCACTCTGTCGTAATATATTGGGAAATGTGACTCATATTGGTGCGCAATCAGCCCTGCTAAATTAGGGTTGCAAACAACATCAAACTCTAACGAGATGTCAGAAATGCTGTACTTTGCTTCGGTGTCTGATGATCTGATAACACGTTTGTTTTCATTAAAAGTTAGTTCTATGACAATCTGTCTTTCAAATGCCCTTGAAAGTTGGCGCATGCGCTTTTAAAAACTCAAAATCTAAGGGGATGGAAAAGCGATTTCCATAACGCCAAAATTTACGGCTACATACTTTTTGACGTCTTTAGTATCTCCAGCGCCTATTCTATTTTTTAGTGCTTCTTCATTTTCGATTCCTTGAAACGCAAGATCAGCCCT
This sequence comes from Conus ventricosus, assembly GCA_018398815.1. Classification (NCBI taxonomy): domain Eukaryota; kingdom Metazoa; phylum Mollusca; class Gastropoda; order Neogastropoda; family Conidae; genus Conus; species Conus ventricosus. The sequence continues at coordinate 88,554,780 of CM031609.1, forward strand.
TTCTTTTCCCGGTTAGCCATAGATCAGAATGGGTTTTAAAAATATGTCGGCATGTGTAAAGAAAATATTTCTTGCCCCTCAAGTTTTATAGAAATTTTCTTAAAAATTTGCCCGCCCCAGATTCTGTAAAAACTGTCCTGTTTGGGTTGTTGTTAAAAACGAGTTCTATTTTAAAAAGTAAGACGCGCGGGAGCCTGGCACAATCAATTCATCCGCTCCTAAGTCTGGAATTTGACAGTAAGAATTTGACCCTGCATCAATAGTAGATGGATTATTTGGAACAATAATATTCCGTTATTTCCCTTCACGCCAAGGGGCTCTTTCAGTTTTCTATGCGGGTTAAGAATCGAGCCATATGTTTGTTGTGGCATTTTATGAAGCAAAATAAAAAGTTAATTATTTAAAAACATGCAGGAATTGAAGCTGAGAAGATTATGATGTTTTTGATCGTGGAGACGACATGAGTGAAATGATCCCTTTGACACAGCATCGCTCAATGCACTCAATGCGGCATGAATTAACAGAAAGTAAGGTTAAATCATTGTACCAAAGTTTAGGCCAAGAACCTCCCGAATTTATAGACCCAAATGATTTTGAATTAAAAGATGATCATTTGTTTGTGAGGAGCGACCAAGGACAATTTTGTTCAGCTTACAACTAAAAAAGACCCATCAAAGTTTTTAGCCGTGGGTTCAATAGAAATAGACTCAGTGTGAAAGATCAAAATCGCCTTGGTCTTGTTAGGCCAAATTAAGGGCGGAGGCAGTTTCTAAACTTCAAAACACACTGCAAGAACTCCCAACAGATAACCAAATCCCAAAACAGGAACTAAAGAATTAAATCAATCAGCAGGCGAATTAATAAATACAATAGAAGCAAAAACCAGTTTTTCAGAAGAAACGCGTTAAAAACAATTAATGATTTCCCCATTGCCTATGCGAGAATTATTAGCCCTTGATCGTACTTTAAGAACCATCAGAGGCGAATTAACAAACAATTTAGCAAAACTAGGTGAACTAGATGGGCTATAAAAAGAGAAAAAGAAAAACTCGTTGAGGCTGATGACGCCAACTAGGGCCTGATATTAAAGAAAGAATAACCCAAAGACTAAAAGATCTTGAAAAAGGGAGAGATCAGCAAGACTAGAATGACGACTGCTAACCGAGACCTATTACGAACTAAAGTGAATGAATAAGAGAAACTATCGAAAAATTTTATATGAAGACGCAACGCTAGCAGAACAAATAAGAACATTGTTTAGAGGGGCAGGGAGTCACATTAGCAAGCGTTATAACGCCTTAGGATTTGCAATAAGTACACTGGTAATGGCTATTACAGGCGGCGGTGGTCAAAGTTCATTACCTCCGCCGCCATCGCCTCCACCTAATAAATCATGGGTAAAAAAACAGCTTGATCATTTTGCGAATTTATTAAAAAAATTAGCCATAAAGCTATAGACTCTTTACCGGGGTAATTAGGGGGTATTGTTAGCTGGCTTTTGTCTACTGCAAGCAAAGTAGTTGGCTTTATGGCCGAGCACTTATGGGCATTAGTTCTTGTAATAGTTGGGTTACTATTTAGTAAGAAAAGACCAAGTAATCCTATGCCAGTTAACCCCAAGAACAAGCGCTGCCCTTTTCATATTCATGGTCATCGCGAACAGAGTCCGCGAGCTTTGCTGAGTTTTAAATGACTTTGGGGGGTTGGACTTCGGAATTGGATGACTTAATCTTGGGTTTTCTTTTATTGTTGTAATATTACTGGCTCAGAATTTATGTCGTTTTTCCCAAACCTTTCTGTTCATTGCCTGCTATAAAAAATTTCATTATTATAGTTTATTATTATTCCTACCTGGAGTCTGAGGTCAGAAGGAAAGCAGAAATAACCAGTGCCAACGGCAAAGTCTATTTTCGATCTTGCGTATGTAAAACATGTGGTACCTTGAATACTTGAAGGGTAAATCAACTGTAAATTAATAGCGTCCTCTAAATTTGCTAAGTATTGTTTTTGCGCGTCAAGCCAGTAGAAGGATCAGTTATGCTCGATCTTGCCTGTGCTTGCGCCCCTAGCAAACACCAAACGTAGTACGAATAGAGTCGTTTATTCGTTCTATTCCCCCGCTCTAGTTAGGCCCTTAAAGCGTCTAAGATAAATTTTGTCCATGCTGTTTTATGCTCTTGCTCTATGGACCAGGGCTGAACAATTTTGAAAGGAGAACGCCGGTCAAAGTTATACTTTCTGTGCGTGCCCTGAAAATAAATGAACGCCTATGCCATGATTAGATCCAACTTTTGTCTAAACCCCGTCTTGATGTAATATTAATCGTTACAGATCCTTTCAAAAGCCTTCATGTCTATTATGTTGCTGAGGGGAAATTAAACGGTTTGTCATTGGCAATGGCGCTTGCAATTCAGTCAAAATACGTCCGAAGGTGTAATAGAAATGAAATCTGTACAACTGACCTCACCAAAGGATCGTGGTGTTTAAATGATTTAGCATACGACACTCCACACCCAGTTGATGCACAAAACACAGCAAAGTTTAACTGGTTCTGATAAAACTGCATCGATGACTAAAACCCCGCTTCTGATGGTGCTCCCTTTTCAATAGGGGGGTTTAAAATTACTGCTTAATGGAGTGCTCACCTTTTTATGAAAAGAGGCAGTCTGGGTCCCCAGGCAATGTCAAGAGTAAACAGGGGCTTTAATTTTAAGATTGTAGTGCGGGCCCCAACAGAATATTTTGCATCAGATATTTGAATGCACTCATTTTTAATTTGTTTAAAAAATGTTTGTAACAATAACAACCCAAGACCGCCCTTCGTTTTAGAACATGCTATTAATAACGAATGCTGGCCAAAATGGTTGCGCTCCATGAAATATTCTACAAAGTCGTATGGTTTAATATAACTGAATCCAAGAAAAATAATGCAGTTTCAAAAGTTAAAAAGAAGGGAAGGTAGTTAGCCCGGTTAACCATACCCGATGGTTATTACGGGTTTTGTTCGCTAAAAGAAGCAATGAGTAATTTTGACATTACTCTCAAACTTAACAATGCAAATCTAAAAACAATGTTAACATTCAAACCTGAAGAAGAAATAGCACTTACCTTTTGATGTAGAGCTAGCTAAAATGTTTGGCTTTGCAGATGACAATCATAGATTTAGAGTTGTGCCAAACAAAACTACTTATGAGGGGGAAAATCCGCTCGATCTTGCATTACATCATTACTCTATGTTCATTTGGATGAGCTGAGCACTGATGAAAACTTATATGATTTGGGAAAGGGCCCCCAACTGTTTTAAGAGCTCTTCCGTCAGGGAAAGCTGCATATTGCGATTATGAAATTTACAATCTCAATTTAATTTAAAAGATTATTTGTGGGAGGGTTGGATCAGTTAATATAAAAAATTTCAGACAAAGCAGGGAAAGTTGTGAAATGCGATAACCTACACATTGTTTTGGAAATAAAATATTTAAAATGTACTAAAAATGCGCGTGGGCCAGAAGAATCCGGAGTTACATTAGCGCCTGTAAGGTGTTTTAACTTTTGAATAAAAGACCTTGCAGATGTTGCGGACTTTGAACAGAACGGGGAGATAGGCGCTTTGTAAAGGTTTGAGTACACTAAAGATGGTGATTATAAACGCAAAGAGGTTGGCGCCCCAAAAAGTTTCCTAAACTAGAAAAAGCTGCGCAATCTAGAAGCAAATAATGTTGGTCAGTATGAATATAAAATAGTTCGAAAACCTGACCTCAAATGGCACTTAGAACCATATTTAGAAGGGAAATAAAATTTGAATTCATAAGCCCATTTACATTTTTTGACCGCCAAAAAAGTTTCAGAAAGCATTTAACTCGGCCCTTTACATGTAAGTCTTAAACCAGACCAACAATAGTCGAAAAGAAATTGAAATAACGCCGTATGGGAAAAAACAGTACATCCTCCACAGAAAAGAAACATTTTTAAAAAGCTTCTACAAAATTACAGTTCTTCCAAGCAGAAAATTAGGAGACACGTTCACAATGATATTTGAAATTTCGTCTTTAAAGATGTGGAGAGGGATGGGGTTGTGGGGGTTAGTGACGACCTTATAAAAGGAATTAATATTAGCTGGCAAAACTTAGACTTTAAAAAATCTTAACGTTTTCCATCGTCGTTTTTTCACAATGGGGAGGATATTTTAAGATCATAACAAAAAGCAACAAAATCACGTTTACTTAAATAGAAACAATCTTACAGAACTTAATTGGATTAATCTTACACATTTAGGTCTTGTAGGGTTTTTATTATACTGAAAAGGTTTTGACAGAAAGTATGATAAAAATAATAACTGGATTAATTAAATTCTTCTATAAAACCATGGGGCAGTTAAACTTTATGACAAAAACTCCTCATTGCTCGTTTATTTGTGGGCAGACGTTGTGGAAAAACAATATTTGTCCTAGACCTATTACAAAAAGTTATCGCTATAATTTTAATCATATTGTAGTTTTTTTGTCCCAACACTTAAATGGAACAAAGCATATCATGATAGAAGGTTTATATGGACAGATGATGACATATATTTAGTTAATCCAGCAATAACTGAGTGAGTGTTTAGAACAGTTTTATAGACTGTTTGAAGGAACGCAAACACATTTATTATAGATGACTGTTCGGCAGAAAGAGACATAGTTAAAAAGAGAAACACTTTGTCAAAACTAGCTTTTAGTGGAAGGCATGCTGGGATAAGTGTGTGGATTTTATGCCAGAAATATAACTCGGTTTTAAAGACTTTTAAAAAACAGTTAAAGATTGTATGTTTTTTTCACATGAAAGACAAGAACTCATTTGAAGAATGTTTGCGCGAAAATGATGTTTATGAAAATGATCAGGAAAAACATAGGATTAAACAAAAACTGAAATCTGAAAAGTTTAGTAAATTAGTATTGAAAACGGATAACCCTGCACAGTATGTTTGTTTGTAGAAATCGTTATTTTTGGATATTGAAGTCTTACTTGGTCAGAGAACAGTAAATGCTGATTTTAGGTCACTTTCGCCCAAAACTTGGTGGAGGAGCAAGTGGCCCAGAACAGACATTTCCCTGTTCTCTGCTTCTATAGTGATTTTTTTGATTTTGGTTTGGAAGATTTTACACAGTTTTTTTTTTTCTTATTTTCAATGTTTCTAGGGTTGTCATTCAGCGCAGCGAGGCCGTCATCCCTGTACAGTCCGACTTGTTTCCAAGTTTCTTTTGAATGTTAGACAGCATGAACAGTCCGACAAGTTCGCAAGTTCGGCACCATCAACGATCCCATTGTGACATCAAAGTTGAATTCTTGTTTGCGCTCTTGGTCCCGATTTTATTTTTGCTGTGTAGTAGAGTTTTCTTTGTATGGAAAATGATTCCATTTCTGACCCTGATATTTCAGTGTATTTGCTGGGAAATTTTATAGCTTTGGTGAGCAGATCTCATCTAGATGGTGAAGTCTACTATATCAAATGTTTTAAAAAAAATGTATTATCTTGCTTGTTGAGTTTCTTGAACCATTGTATGGCTTCGTATGTGTTTTTCCAGAGGTTGAGTTCAGTGTTCTCTCTTATGTTTTTTATGGCTTTTTTAAGATTTTTTTTGCTGATTTTCCTAATTCAGATTTCAACAAGAGCACAACAAGCTACAAGAATTCAACTTTGATGTCACAATGGGATCGTATGATGGTGCCGAAACTTGCGAACTTGTCGGACTGTTCATGCTGTCAACATTCAAAAGAAACTTGGAAAACAAGCGGACTGTACAGGGATGACGGCCTTTGCAGCGCTGAATGACAACCCTAGAAACATTTAAAATAAGAAAAAAGAACTGTGTAAAATCTTCCAAAACCAAAATCTAAAAATCACTATAGAAGCAAATAAAAGATAGTGAACTATTAATATAACGTTTTTATCTCAACCAGCACATATTAAACCAACAAAAAAACCAAATGATACACCGTCTATGTAAATATCAAAAATAACCATCCACCTTCCATAACTAAAAACAATACCCAGAGGCATAAATAAGAGATTATCTAACCTGTCATGCAAAAGAAACAGCATTCAATAACGCTGCAGCTGAATTTTCAGAAGCGTTACACAAAAGTGGCTACAACTACAAACTACAATATGACCCAGATAAAACATGAGCAGACACAAGAAGAACAGGAAAAAAAAGATCATATGGTACAACCCCCCATATGACGGAAGAGTGAAAAACAAATTTTAGGGAAAGAATTCTTAGAATCCTAACTTATCATTCCCAAAAGAGCACAAATTATCCAAGATATTCAACAAAAACAAACATCAAAATTTTCATACTCATGTATGCCCAACCTTAAAAACATCATTGATTCAAAACCCAAAAAAATGAAAAGCATACAGAAAAAACAGGGGGATGAAGGAAATCCTGCAACTGTATCAAGAAGAACAGTGCCCTCTGAGGGAACAAATGCCTCTTACACAGCATTGTGTACCAAGCCACTGTAACATCAGAGAACGCAGAGGAAACATATATAGGTATCACTGAAAACCAATTTAAAACTAGATTGCAAACCACAAACAGTCATTTAACAAAGAAAGATACAAAAAACCAAACAGAATTGATAAATACATCTGGAAGCTCAAAGAGAAAAAAGATAGAATACAATATATCCTGGAAAATCATAGAAAAAGCAGCACCATACAAAATTTAAAAAAAGAAAGTAACCTATGCTCAACAGAAAAGTACATAATACTATGCAAACCACAGCTGGCAACTTTAAATACTAGGATAGAAATGGTTAACAACTGCAGGCACAAGTGGAAATTCCTATCAGGAAAAAGAACCAGAAACACACGAAAAACACAGACAGCACGTGATGACAGAAAAACACAAGCAGTTATAAACACCGGCAGCACAGACCCACCACATCCTGATGATTTTCATTGCATGAAACAGCGCTGTAGATAGTTTTAACCTTACTTTTAACAAAAAATATATATATAATATATATATATATATAAATATATATATAATATATATATAATTATATATATAATATATATATATGAGATGGTAATGAGGATCAGCGCAATCTTAAAAACAGTACTCAACCACAGTGGGAGCGACATTTCTTATATAATAGCAAGTCAACATCAACGTTAAAAACATCTACAAATTTGTTTCACGCTGTGCGGTCGTCAGGAGTGATGGGCTTGTAGGGAAAGACTTCTTTAAAATCTTGACATCATCTGTCCCAAAAGACCTAAAATTTTTAAGATATTCAACAAAAACAACATCAATTATCACATTCATTTTATGCCGAATCTTAAAAATGCCCTCGATTCAGCAAAGAAAATGAAAAGCAGCACAGAGAAAAGGAGGGTAACGAAAGGAAATCTTGTAACTGTACCAAAAAAGAACAGTGCCCCCTAAGCAACAAATGCCTTTACAACAACAAATTTTGACCAAGCCACTGTAACATCAGAGAACGCAAAAGAAACATATGTAGGTATCACTGAAAACCATTTCAAAACTAGATAGCAAACCATAAACAATCATTCAACAAAGAAAGATATAAAAACTAAAAAGAATTGAGTAAATACATTGGAAGTTTAAAGATAAAAACATAGACTACAGCATACTTAGAAAATCTTAAAAAGAGCAGCACTATACAACAACATTTAAAAAACATGTAATTTAAGCCATACAAGAAATACATTATACATGTAAACCACAGTTGGCAACTCTAAATGTTAGAAAAAGAAAGGTTAACAATTGCAGACACCGATGGAAGTTCCTATCAGCGAATAAAACCAACACCTGAGAAACACATGTAGCACGGGGAAAAAACAACAGCAAGCCAGCTATATATATAATACTTATATAATATATATATATATATAAGTGGCACTGGGAAACAAGCTCATCACATCCTGACGACCGCACAGCGTGGGGGGGAAAACAAATTTTTAGATGTTTTTAACAGCTTTATTTTAACTTGCTTTTAATATCACACACACACACACACACACACACACACACACAACACACACACACACACACACCACACACACATATATATATATATATAAATATATATATATATATATAATATATATATATATATATATTGTTAATAATATTAAAAAAGGAAGCTAAAATTCACTCTACAAATTTGTTTCGAGCGTGTTGCGCTGTCATCAGGATGGCCCTCGGTTTGCCCACCCGCCGATGTTATATAGCGGTGTGGGCTCCCGTTTGCGGTTGTTTGCACGTGCGGGTTGGCGCACGTGTTTTTGGGGGGCTTTCAGGTTTTTGTTTTGGATGTGTTCACTAACAACGATTTTCCCTTTATGCCTGCAGTTGGGTTTTCTATTTCTGTTTTGGGTTTAGAGTTGCTAAGTGTGGTTTGCATAGTATTAACCATTTTTCAGTTAAACATAGGTTGCACCTTTTTTGAAACATTGCTGTATGGTGATGCTCTTTTATGATTTTCCAGGATATATTGTAGCTTGTTTTTGCGTCTTTAAGTTTTCCCGATATATTTGCTCATTCTTTGGTTTTTAATTTTTCTTTTTAAAATGACTGTTTGTGGTTTGCATATCGGTTTTGAAGTGGTTTTCAGTGATCCCTATGGAGTTTTTTTTCATTTTCTGATGTGACAGTAGCCTGGTATACAATGTTGCTGTGAAGACATTTGTTGTTTAGTGGCACTGCTCCTTTCGGTGCAATTGCAAGATTTTCCCTTTTTCACCCTTCTTTGCTTGGTGATTTTCATTTTGTTGGATGCGTCAATCAGGTTTTGAGGTTGGGGATACAGAGTACGATAGTTTGACAGTGTTTTTGGTTAAATATTTTGGACAATTTTTGTTCTTTTGGAAATGAAGTTGTTAGGATTCTAAAGAATTCTGTCCCCTATGTTCGTTTTTACTCTCCCGTCGTATGGGGGGTTATACCCTATGATTTTTCTTTTTTCCCATTTTTCTTGCTTTTATTTGTGTTGTTGGTCTGGTTTTATTGTAATTGTAATTGTATCCACTTGTTTGTAGTGCCTCCTGTATTCTACGCTGCATTGTTGAACACTCTCTCACTGCATGACAGGTTTGATAGTCTCTTGTTTAAGCCATAACACATTATAAAATATAAATATATATATATATATAATATTATATATATATATATATATAATATATATATATATTATATATATATACATAAATATATTTTAAAAATATTATATATATATAATATATATATATATAAAATATATATATAATTTTATGTGTGTGTGTGTGTGTGTGTGTGTGTGTGTGTGTGGGGTGTGTGTGTATTCTACTGCGCATTGTTGAACACTCTCTCACTGCATGACAGGTTTGATAGTCTCTTGTTTTATGCCATAACACATTATAAAATATAAATATATATATATATAAATATATATAATTATATAATAATATATATATATATATATATATATATGTGTGTTGTGGGGTGTGTGTGTGTGTGTGTGTGTGTGTGTTGTGTGATATTAAAAGCAAGTTAAAATCAAGCTGTTAAAAACATCTACAAATTTGTTTCACGCTGTGCGGTCGTCAGGATGTGATGAGCTTGTATTGCCAGTGC